>CAUYQG010054413.1:0-16908 GCA_963574415.1 Tarsius wallacei | reverse complement strand
CACAAAACCAAAAAGAAATTAAAAGCTTCCTGGAAACAAAGGAAAATGGAAAAATATCTTACCAAAACCTCGAGGATGTCATGAAATCAGTATAAGAAGGTAATTTATAGCTGGGCTCGGTGGCTCAGCCTGTAATCCCACGCCTTGGGAGGCTGAGGTGAGTGGATTGCCTGAGCCCACGGGTTCGAGACCTGCCTGGGCAGGCAAAATCTCATCTCTATAATAAATTTAAAAAATTAGCCGGGCATGGTAGCGCACGCCTGTAGTTCTGGCTACTCGGAAGGCTGAGGCGGAAGGATCGCCGGAGCCCAGCAGGTCGAGGTTGCGGTGGCCGGAAGCGGCCACTGCACTCCAGTCTGGGCGACAGAGTGAGATGCCAACTCAAAAAAAAAAAAAGAAGGTAATTTATATCTCTACAAACACACACACAACAGAAAAGTAGAAAGAGAACAAGTTGACAGCCTAACAAATCACCTAAGTGAGCTAGAAAGGCAATACCACCAAAACCCTAACTTCAGCAGAAGACTCCAGATCACCAGAATAAAAACTTAAATATGGGACAGAGAAGACAAAAGAACTGTACTAAAAATCAACTAAACAGAAAGCTGGTTCTTTGAAAGAATTAACAAGATAAATGAGCCCCTACCCAGAATCACCAAGAAAAAGAGAGAAAAAGCCCAACTAAAAAACAATCAGAAATGCAAAACCTCAAGTCACAACTGACCCTGAAGAAATATAAATGATTATCAAGCATTACTATGCACAACTATATTAAAACTAACTTGCTAACCTAAATGAAGTGGAGGACTTTCTGACATCACATAATCTCCCAAGGTTGAAACAAGAAGAAATTGAGATCCTAAATAGACCAATAACAACCCAGGAAATAACTCTGTCATAGGAAAACTACCTCCAAAAAAAAAAAAAAAAAGCCCTGGGCCAGATAGATTTCCAGTGGAATTCTATAAAACATACAAAGAGGAGCTGATACCAATCCTACTGAAATTATTCCAGGCAATGAGAAAGACAGAACTTCCCCAAAATTATTTTATGAAGCTTAGATTACACTGATACCCAAACCAGGTAAAGATCCAACAAAGAAAGAACTATAGACCAACATCCCTGATGAGCATAGATGCAAAAATTCTCAACAAGATTCTAGCAAATTGGATCCAACAATACATCTCAAAAATCATCCACCATGACGAAGTAGGCTTCATCCCTGGGATGCAGGACTATAAATTCACAAGACTATAAATGTAATTAAGTACATCAACAGATATAAAGAACAAGTACCACATGATTATATCATTAGATATGAAAAAAGCTTTTGATAAAATACAGTATCCCTTCTTGATAAAAGCCCTTGAACACCTAGGCATAGATGAAACATACCTCAAAATGGTAAGAGCCATCTATGATAAACACACGGCCAACAAATTGCTAAACGGACAGAAATTGGCAGCATTTCCCCTGAAAACTGGGACAAGACAAGGATACCCACACTCACCCCTCCTGTTCAACATAATGTTGGACATCCTAGCTAGAGCAATCAGACAAGAGAACAAAACCAGTGGTATCCAAATAGGAAAAGAACTTATGTTACCCCTCTTTGCTAATGATATGATCCTATACCTCAAAAATGTAAGAGAATCTGTTAAAAACCTCCTTGCACTGATAAAGGACTTTAGCCAAGTCTCTGGGTACATAATACATGTGCAAAAGACAGTTGAATTCTTATACACCAACAACAAGCAGGCAGAGAACCAAATAAAAAGCATAATCCCATTCACAATAGCCACACACAAAAAAATAAGAAATAAGAAATAACTTGGCATCTTCCTAGCAAAAGAAGTAAAAGATCTTTTACAATGAAAACTACAAAATACTACTCAAAGATGACACAAACAAATGTAAAAATATTCCATGCTCATGGATGGGAAGAATTAACATTATTAAGAAGTCCCTTCTACCAAAGGCAATCTAAAGATTCAACGCTATACCCATAAAATTACTAACATCATTCTTCACAAACCTGGAAACAACAATACAAAAGTACTTTTCATTTCATATGGAAATATAATTGACCATGAATAGCCAAAACAATATTTAGCAAATGAAACAAAGTGGGAGATATGACACCTCCAGACTTTAAACACCACCATAAGGCCACAGGCATCAAAACAACTTGGTATTGGTACAAAAACAGGCATATAGACCAATGGAACAGGATAGAGAGTCTGGAAACAAAACTTTAATTTCTCAAACAACTCATGTTTGACAAATCCTTCACCAACCACTGGGGAAAGAAGAACCTATTCAGGAAATGGTGCTGGGGAAACTGCCAGATCATGTGTAGAAGAATGAAATAGAGCCGGGCTCGGTGGCTCAGCCTGTAATCCCGCGCCTTGGGAGGCTGAGGTGAGTGGATTGCCTGAGCCCGCGGGTTCGAGACCCGCCTGGGCAGGCGAAACCTCATCTCTACAATAAATCAAAAAATTAGCCGAGCATGGTAGCGCGCGCCTGTAATTCCGGCTACTCGGAAGGCTGAGGCGGAAGGATCGCCGGAGCCCAGCAGGTCGAGGCTGCGGTGGCCGGGAGCGGCCACTGCACTCCAGTCTGGGCGACAGAGTGAGACGCCAACTCAAAAAAAAAAAAAAGAAAAGAAAAAGGGAATAATACATGTCATATATATAATCTGCTGTCAATAAATAGTAGCCAACATTATTGCTATTATTAACCACCAGAAGTAGGAATATACATTTGTACAGATTTTCTGGAGGGCATATGACAGAACATCTCAAGAATGTATTATAAATAGAAATATATGTTCGGGCATATTCATCACAACATTAAAACAGTGGAACATTAGAAATAACATAAATGCCCATGTCTAAGAAAATGACTACTGGGTGCGATGGCTCATGCCTGTAATCCCAGCACTTTGGGAGGTCAAAGGTGGAGAACTGTTTAAGCCCAGGAGTTCAAGACCAGCTTGGGTAACATAGCAAGACCTCATCTCTACAAAAAAAAAAATCAGCCGAGAGTGGGGGTGCATGGCTGTAGTCCTAGCTACTTAGGAGACTGAGACAAGAGGAAAACTTGAGCCCAGGAGTTCGAGACTACAGTGACCCATGATTGTGCCACCGCACTCCAGCTTGGGTGACAGAGTGAGAGGCTGTCTCACAAATAAAAAAAAAAGGAAAGAAAATGACAAAATAAATGACAGCATCTATATGAGTACACCCTCTTTTTCCTTCAAACTCTTTGGCATCAGAAATATTTGAAAAAAATTTTAATGCGCAAGTATTCTGGATTTAATGTCAAGTGGGAGGAAAATAATAAACAAAGGTATCTAATTAGTATGATCCTACTTCTGTTTAAAATAATCTGTATATATGTGTGCAAAATAGTGAAAACCTCCACTCTGTTACCCGTAACAGCTTTCCCTAGGGCACAGGTGATTATAGGTGATCATTATGGCCCTTTAATATTTTTCTGCATTTTCCAAGTTTTTTGCAATAAGTGCAAACTATGTTTTCTATATCAAAAATAAAATAAGAAAAAATACATCATGTGTTTTCAATCAGATATCTAAAATATCTGATATACATCAATTTTTCCCCAAGACCGCATATGTTTTTATACCAGTCATTTTATGTCAGCAACTTGGTACCCTCAAAATACTAATCTTTGAAAACAGTTTTTTTTAATCTCAAATTCTTAGCAGAACTGAAGTTTCAGTATAAAGCCAATTGCTACCTGCCAAGCTAGAAGACATCCTATTTTGAGATAGTTAATGAAAACAGACTAGTGATAGAAAAAGTCACAATTGTAGGGCAAGGGAGCATAAAATACCCAAACAACAAAATAAGAACTTTTTTACAAAAGCAAGAGGGTTCTTCTGAAATAATTAGGTTTCATATACAAACAAAATATTTTAGAAAAGACAAGATTTTGACTCTGCTGTCCTCGCAAATAGTTTATTTTATTGAGCAATTCATTCCTTTATTTCATGCCATGAAATTAATTAAAACATCAGTAGCCACTAGGTAAACTCGGGAGACTAAACATGAAGTGAGGATAAGAACAACAACGAAAAATTAGTTCAAATAGTCTATGTCCTCCATGAAGCCGACCTTATATTAGAACTAAATGCTTCTCCAACTATGCCCATGTTTATTTGCAATATTACCATTCAGTACAATAAATCCTATTGCACTAAAAAGCATGTAAATAGATGTAAATAATACAGAAAAGAAGTGCCAACTAGAAGTTTAGCACAAAGCTCCCCAGCCCTGAGAATTAAGCTCAGGCGATAAACCATGAAATCTTAACTTCTCCATACTATTCCAAATCATACTGATTAAAGAACTCCTCAGGTAAAGGGGGGAAGTAAATGTTATTTCACGTGGAGTGGAGGGAATGGCTGGAAGCAATATCTGATTATTCTCTCAATTAAATTGTTATCAGTTATTCATGGGCACTTTTTCATTAAATGGGAAATAAAATTATTTTCTCAACTTTTCAAGTTCTGATGAAGCCATTTAGGTGCCCTTACTTTCTCCAGATAACTTAAAGTTACCAATCAATCATCAAAAGCATAAAACTCCTTGCCTTCAATAAAATGTAAGTCTCTGTTAACCAACAACTCGACATAGTCATCCAACAGAACCGCCATGTGCTAGATGCTGGAGATACAAAAATGAAGGGGATGGGCGTTAGAACATTGGGAAACAAAGAAAAACATCATGAGAAGTGTTATTTGAACTGAATCTTAAAGACAACAAGGAGAGACGTCAGCAAAAGGCATTTCCAGCAGAGGACACATAATATGCACACAGAAGGATACCCAAATCCAGTGTTTGAAGGGACCTTATAGTTCAGTGTGGTAAGAACAAGGGGATTTATGTCTGCTCGTGGGTCCATATGCAGAAGAGAAGAGAATAAGGCACATAACAGTTTAGAAAAATAATGTGTGGCCACCATGGTGGCTCATGCCTATAATCCCAGCACTTTGGGAGGCCGAAGCAGGAGGATTGCTTGAACCCAGGAGTTCAAGACCAGCCTGGGCAACATAGCTTTCTACAAAAAAAATAAAAAGAATTAGCCAGGCTTGGTGTCATGCAACTGGAGTCCCAGCTATTTAGGAGACTTAGTAAGGATTGCTTAAGCCCAGGAGTTCAAGACTGTGGTGAGCCATGATCCTGCCACTGCACTCTAGTCTGGGCAACGGAGTGATACCATGACTCAAAAAAAAAAAAAAAAAATTGAAGGTTGTATATATACAATGTGGTACCAAGATTACTTTCTAAAACACCCTTCTGATGATCCAGTAGAATATCATCAAAGTAATACTATGTAAAGTAAGAATATGATTCTTTCTTTCCAAACTGGTAAGTGCTGTGTGATTTTTATCATATTATTTAGCTTGCTATTTTAAGAAAGCATACCATATAATCCACCTTACAGCATGTCCACATGTAAAAGGACATATCAAAAAAACTATATATGTTCAACTTATTAAAGAAAAAGACAACATGTATTATCATTACTAACAAAGCTAGTACTACTAATACCATCACCACCACCACCATTGGCTGAGCACTCACTATTCACTCAGCGGTCTTTAGCTTTTTAAGTCTTTGCAACACCCTTGTATTTCCTCAATTCACACATAAGGAAAGTAAAGCTCTGAGAGTTTAATTAAGTAATCTGCCTAAGAACACAGAACTAGCAAGGTCAGGGCCATGATCAGAACTCAGAAGTCTACCTTAAGAGCCTGTGTTTTTAATTCACCAAACCATATAATCACAGTATTTGTCTTAGTTACAGCATTTGTCAAGAAAGCTGAATAAAAACAAAATCTTTAAAACACCAATTTGATGCTACATAGCAACTATACTCTAGAGGAAAGAAAGAAAAGAACATGAATTTCTGTTCCTGGTGACCATATACAAGCTTTTATTGCCCATATATACCAGCCTTAGCGTCTGTATTAGGATTGAGTTGTTTCCAAAGTTCATTACAGTCCTAAGATTCTATAAACCACGTTGGAAGCAGAATTACAATCTACGTGTGAGATTCTTGAGGGACTCAATGAACACTTGAGCTTCTATCAATTTTTTTTCCTAAGAGACCCACAGAAAGGCAGCTGAGAGAAACAAATCCATTACCATCAACCATCTGAACCCATTTCAGCATTTTTTATTTGATCAACATGCTGTAAATGTTACCAAGATTATCACTCACAGTTATATTCTCCAGGTTCCTGTGGTCCATTACGCTTCAATAATGTAAGAAAAAAGCTTCTAAACAGAAACTGTATAAACTGATTTCACCAAAATACCAAGTTTTGAGAGTAATATCTCCTTAACACAGGTGTATAGCAGAGCTCAGTCCAGCTTTATTAGCCCAGAGTCCACAGGAATATTAAGCCAAATTCAATTTTTTTTTCCAGAGTTTCAAATGGTCCTTGAAAAAAAAAAAAAAAAAAAAAAAAAAAATCTTAAAAACCAAGTGATGCCACATAAAGACACCACATCACTGATTTTTTTTTTGAGTCGGAGTCTCACTCTGTCACCCAGAAATTAATTTAATTTTGCTTTCCAGAGTCTCAAATGGTCCTTGATTCAAAAAAAAAACCCTTTAAAAGCCAAGTAATGCCACATAAAGACACCACATCACTGACTTTTTTTTTTTTTTTTTTTGAGTCGGAGTCTCACTCTGTCACCCAGGCTGGATTGCAGTGGCTCACTCATGGCAACCACAGCCTCAACCTGCGAGGCTCAGGTGATTCTTCTGCTTCAGCCCTCCAAGTAGCTGGAACTACAGGCACACACCACCATGCACGGTTAATTTTTTGATTTATTGTAGAGACAAGGTCTCACCAATTTGCCCAGGCTGATCTTGAACCCCTGGACTCAGGCAATCCTCTCACCTCGGCATCCCAAAGTGCTGGGATTACAGACTTGAGGCACCACACCCAGCCTCACATCACTGGTTTTACATCAAAAAACAAAATACATCCAAAGATCCAAATAGATTTACTGAAAATAGGAGGTAGAAGCGCCCTAAAATGGAAGCCAAAAGTTTGTTCAAGGCAGCTAAACTAATCTCCCACACTTAACTTCTCTGTAATTCAGTTGCTTTATCACATAAGAGATGATGTCAAAGACAACTAACAGTTCTCATATTCTAGAATTCCATCACAAGAATTAAAAGCTTTCCAAGTAAAATCAATTCAATGGAAGAAGGCTAGCTTTGCAACAAATGTTGCAAGTGCAACTGGATATGCACACGGGAGAAAACTGACCTCAAACTAATCTCATACCTTAAATAAAATTTAACTAAAAATGAATCATAGATTTAAATGCAAAACTATAAAAACTTTAGAAAATAGTATGGGAGAAAATTTTGTGAATCTAGGGCTTAGAGAGGAGTTCACAGACAGAATATGAAAATCTTGATCCATCAAAAAAAAAAAAAGCGGCCAGGTTTGGTGACTCAGCCTGTAATCCCAGCCCTTTGGGAGGCCGAGGTGAGTAGATTGCCTGAGCACGCGGGTTCAAGACCCACCCGGGTAACTTGGTGAGACCTCGTCTCTACAATAAATAAATTTTTAAAAAATTAGCTGAGCGTGGTAGCGCGTGCCTGTAGTTCCAGCTACTTGGAAGGCTGAGGTGGAAGGATCGCTGGAGCCCAGCAGGTCGACGCTGCAGTGGCCGGGAGCGTGCCACTGCCCTCCAGTCTGGGTGACAAAGTGAGACTCCAACTCAGAAAAAAAAAAAAGAAAACAGTAGAGGCAGACCCATTAATTACAACTTTGAGAGCTTAAATTTTATTCCAGAAAATATTAGGGCTGAATTTTATTTTAAAGTTAGTTATAAGCCCTGATTTGCAGCGAACTCGAAGAATCAGCTAAAAATTTATTTTTAATTGGAACTGTTGCATGTTTAGGGCCTACCCTCCAACTCAAAAAAAAAAAAAAAAATAGGACAGGCGTGGTGCCTTATGCCTGTAATCCCAGCACTCTGGGAGGCCAAGGCAGAAGGCCAAGGCAGGAGGCTCACTTGAGGTTGGAAGTTACTCTTTTTAATTTTAATCTTTCTATACACTCTGGCTTCTCTTCAAATCATGTAAATCTTTTGCCTTTTAATTTTAACCTTTCAAATAGCATATAGTGGGATCTCATTATGGTTTAAATTTTCATTTCTATAATTTTCATTCCTATAGTAATATTGAGTCTTTTCATGTATTCATTTGCCATCTATATGTCTTCTTTGTTGAAGTGTTTATTCAAATACAACACACTTACTTAGTGTTTAAGTTTTTAAATTCTTTAAATATTTCAAATATAGGCCCTTTATCAGATCAATAATTTGCACATATTTTTCTAATCTTTGCCTTATGTTTTCATTGTCTTAACAGCATCTTGTGGAGAAGAGAAGTTTTTATTTTGATGCAGTCCAAATTCCCAATTCTTTTTTTTATGGGTTGTGCTTTTGGTGCCACAGCTAAGATGTTGTCACCTAACCTAAGGTCACAAAGGTTTTCTCTTTGGTTTCTTTCTATAAATTTTGTTGCTTCTGGTTTTACTTGTCTGTCTATGATCCATTTTACATTGAGTTGATTTTTTTTAAATGAAAGTTTAGTAGTTTTAGCACCATTTGTTGAAAAGATTTCTTTCCTTCACTGAATTGTCTTTGCATCTCTGTTAATAATTAGTCATCCATATATGTGAGGGTGTATTTCTGAATTCTCTCTTCTCTTCCATTGATCTATTCACCTATCTTTACTTCAGTACAACACTCTCTTGACTGTTGGAGATTTAAGTCTTCAAATTAGGTGGTATTAGTCATCTAGCTCTGTTCTCCATTTTCAAATTTTGGCTAATCTCAGTCCCTTAATATTCCAAGTGAATTTTAGAATCACTCTGTCCATTTCTACAAAAAGAATGGCGGAGTTTTGATTGGGATTGCATTGAATATCTAGATGTAGATCAATCTGCGGAGAAGTAACATTTAAAAAATATTGCCCATGAACAAGGTAGATCTTTTTGTATTTCTTTCAACAAATTTTTGTATGTCAAGTAGGTTATTCACATCTCTAGTCAGATTTGTTCCTGGGAGAGAGACAGAGAGTGGGAGTGAGAGAGAATGAGAGAGAGAGAGAGAGAGAGAGAGAGAGGGAGAGAAATAGATATAGATGCTATTATAAATGTCACATTAAAATTTCCATTTATAATTACAAATTGCAAATAAATAGAAATATAATTGATTTTTGCATTTTCATCCTATATTCTGCAATGTGTCTAAACTTGCTTATTAGTTCTACTAGTTTCATTGTAGCTTTTATTAGATTTCCTACAAAGATCATGGGTCAACAAACCTTTTCTTGAAAAGTCAGATCGTAAATATTTTAAGCTTGTAGATTATATGGTGAAGAGATTTCTTAGACATGTCACAAAAATCTTGATTCACTAAAAAAAAAAAAAAAAAAAAGGATTGGCCGAGTACAGTGGCTCATGCCTGTAATCCCAGCAATTTAGGAGGCTGAGACAGGAGGATCACTTGAGGCCAGGAGTTCAAGACCAGCCTGAGCAACACAATGAGACACCTGTCTCTACAAACATAAAAATTACCACTCCAGCCTGGGTGACAGAGCAAAACCCTGTCTCCTAAAAAAAAATTAGACTTCAACGAAATTTAAAATTAAAATGTTTGCTCTGTAAAAGACAATTAAGGGCTAGGCTTGGTGGCTCAGCCTGTAATCCCAGCACTTTGGGAGGCCGAGGTGAGAGGATTGCCTGAGCCTGCAGGTTCGAAACCAGCCTGAGCAACTTGGCGAGACCTCATCTCTACAATAAGTCGAAAAATAGCTAGGCATGGTGGTGCATGCCTGTAGTTCCAGCTTTCAGCTACTTGGAAGGCTAAGTCGGAAGGATCACTTGACCCCAACAGGCCGAGGCTGCGGTGGCCATGAGTGTGCCACTGCACTCCAGCCTGGGCAACAGGGTGAGACTCCAACTCAAAAAAAAAAGACAATTAAGAGGATAAAAAGACAAGTTATAGACCAAGAGAAAATATCTGCAAACCACATATCTGGCAAAGTATCTTGAATATATAAAGAACTTTCAAAACTCAATGATGAAAAAACACAGTATAATTAGAAAAATGGGCAAAAGATATGAAGAGACATTTCAATGAAGAGAAAATGTGTGTGGCAAATAAACACATAAAAGATGTCCAACATCATTATTAGTACAAATTAAGACCACAACAAGGCGGTTTCTCTCGCCCATGCCAGCTATGGCAGGTCTCCCTTTCTCTCCTCTCTTCTTTCTCTAATAAACTGTGTTTCAAGACTTAAAAAATAAAAAAAGACCACAACAAAATGTCACTGTACACCAAACAGGACAGCTGAAATTAAAAATAAGAAAAGTAAGAATATCAAATGCTGGCAAGGATGCATAGAAACTGGATTTCTCATACATTGCTAAGTAGGAATGAAATTGGAACAACCACTCTGAAAAAGTTTGGCAGTTTCTTAAAAAATCTAAACATACACTTAAAATGTGGCCCTGCAATTGCACTCCTGGGAATTTATCCCAGAGAAATGAAAATTGATGTCCAAACAAAAACTTCTACATGACTGTTATAGCAGTTTTATTTGTAATAGCCACAAACTGGAAACAACCACAATGGCCTTCAGTGGGAGGATGGTTAAACAAACTGCAGTATAGTCAAAGCATGGACTGCTACTCAGCAACAAAAAGAAACAAACTGTAGATAAATGCAACTTGAATTTCTCAACTACCTATCTTCCCAAACTCCTCCTTTCTCTCCCTGCTACTCATTCCCTCTTAGATACACTAGCTTCTTGTTACCTAAACATGCCAGGTACATATCCCACCACAGCGCTCCGCACTTGCTGTTCCTTCCTCCTGGAACACTCTCTTCCCGGAACACTCTCTTCCCAGAACACTCCATGGCTCACTCTTTCACATCCCTCAGGTCTTTCCTCAAATATGACTTTATGGATGACCACTTCCCTGACAACCCTAACTAAAGGTACAGTCCATTACTTGCTTATATTACCTTTCTCTCCTTCCTGCCTTACTTTTCTTAACTGCACATATGTCATCTGAATCAGAGACAAAAATTTCTACCTTCTCTCTATTGGGGAAAGAGAAACAATAAAGAGTATGTTTTATTCTGTTGTATCTTGGTGCCTAAAAACATTCCTAGGTCACAGCAAATACCTATGAATGAACTAAAAATGGTATAAATTGTACTCTGCCTATTTTAGTGCTTCCCAAACTTCTGATGACGCACATATCAACCTCCACAATTTTTGCTACAGGTGATTACCACAAGTACAATTATTCACTTAAGTTGTTTCATTCTACTGTCTATGTGGTACTTAAATACCCACTTGAGCCTCCTCCTAAGCAATAAGTATTTATGAAATCACAGGTTTAGAATGCTAGTTATATATTTCATAATATGCAATGTATTACTATTAACATTTAAACATTAACCTGGACATCCCTAAAATCATAATTAGTGCCATAAGCAGTTGGCTGCCTTCTGCCCTTCCAGCTTCCCACACTTAGTGAAATAGGGATCACAAGGAAGCAGGAGCCCTGTAAACACAGTGAAATTTTAGAGAAACCTAAATGTCGGCTGCCTTTTGCCCTTCCAGTTTCCCTTGCCTAGTATAATGGGAGTCAACAAGGAAGTAGGAACACTGTAAGCACAGTGACATTTTAGAGAAATCTCAGAGATGAGAATGACAACAGAGTAGCACTGTCCCTCTGACCCCAGCTAGAAAGGTACAGTACCACAAGAGAAAGACCATAATAACCCCTTGTCTATACAGAGCTCTTCAAAGTTCACTCACAATTCCTCATCTCTAATTATTCCCGTCCTGCAAATGAGGAAACTGTGTTCAGAAAGGTAAACTGATTTGCTCAAGGTCACACAAGGTATGATTCTAGCCAACATTTTTTTGAGCTCAGTATCAGTGCATGTACAATAGACTATAGTAACAAGTAAGTTTGAACACAAAGTAGCTCAACACAACACAACTACCCTTCTTGCTGAAGTCACAGTCCTGGGAAGGTGAACACGTGGGTAGGGTAACACTCCCCCACAATGATTGTTCAGGAACCTAGGTGACTGAGGCTCCGCCATCTTTACCACATGACTTCCAAGTCAACTTGGTCATTACCATCTTTGCTAGAAGGAAGGAAAACAGCGTAAGGGAACCACATAGGAGTTCTCTATGAGCTGGACTGGTCCACAGCACTTCTACTCACTTGTCATTGGTCTAGAACCATGCCATGGTCACACCCAACTGCAAGGCAGGCTGGGAGATCCAGTATGGCCATGCATCCAGAGAAAAGGAGAGCCAGTACCAGATCATAGTTTCTGGCATGTTTCTAAAGAAAGCTCTATCAGGGATTTCTTCTGTGTACTTTCTATTAATGTCCATTAGGGAAAAAAATGTATCAATAGTCTATTAAGCCCATAGTTTCATGGACATTATTAAAATGAGGCTCAGCTGTGCTCGGTGGCTCAACCTGTAATCCCAGCACTTTGGAAGGCTGAGGTGAGTGACTTGCCTGAGCTCACAGGTTCGAGACCCACCCAGGCAACTCGGCGAGACCTCATGTCTACAATAAATCAAAAAATCAGGCGGGCGTGGTAGCACGTGCCTGTAGTTCTGGCTACTTGGAAAGTTGAGGCGGAAGGATCGCCAGAGCCCAGCAGGTCGAGGCTGCGGTGGCCAGGAGCATGCCACTGAACTCCAGGCTGGGCGACAGAGTGAGACTCCAACTCAAAAAATAAATAAATAAATAAATAAAAATAACAAAATTAGGCTCAAATATGGATTTAAGTTCTTTTTAAAATAGAGTAGATTTAGAAGAAAAATATTGTCAATAATACTGATTTTAAATGCCACAAAAATCCCAGAGGCAGTACTACTATTTTACCCTAGATGAGGAAATCAAGACATAGAAGGGTTAAGCCAGTTGTCTAAGGCATAAGGCTAGTAAGTGGTTTTATGTCACCTTACACATGAAAGAGACCTACAGCAGATGCTCACAACACTTCACCCACCTGGCTTTGGATTCCTCCACCATCGTTGCACACAGACTCCCTGGCACCCTCACTCCCACAGCCCCTATGTGATCTCTGTCATGGGGTGCTGAAGCCCACATGACCCTGAGGATGAAGAACCAGAAGTGCTGGGAATTTATATCCCTATAGGAGCAAGTAGGGTGTATAAATACCTCAACTCCCTCGCCCCTAACTATAACTCTGAGGTGTAACCTACACTGTCTCCATAGATGCCCTGTGGAATTCAGCCAACTTACCTTCTTTGGGGCTTACCTAAATAACACACCCTTCTCAGCTTCCTTCCCCTGCTGGTTCAACTTCTCCAACCCCCTTCTAGCTTTTCCTGGAAATACCTCTTCCAAAAATCACTCTCACATGAATTCTTTTCTCAGGATCCACTCTAAGCGAACACAAACTAAGAGAAGTCTTAGGGTTACTCTGCTGTGAGGTGCATGAACAAATAATCACTCATGCACGTTCTTGCTACATCCACCAAATATCAGTATCAACATCTTTACGATGCTGTTTTTAACTTAGAGATGTAAGTATAAGTAGAGGTAATATTGACACAATTAAAAAATAAAAGGGATTCAAATCTGGTTATTTGTGGTACAAAGTCCTAAGCTAAAGATTAAGCATACTAGCACAGAAATGAAAAATACTCCTTGAAAAAATCATAAGGTTCCCAAGATATTCAAGAGTGTAACAATGAATTCAGTAAGTACTATGTGATTCATTCGTTTTGATGCTGCAAGCTTGCATTACCTACATTCATCTTGTGTCCTGTCAATGAATGTACCTCACACTATGGGAAGCACTGTTTTAGCAGCCATTTTGCAAAGTTATGTACATATCTAGCACACAGCCCAATTCCTGATACATAACAGATGTATAATAAACATTAAACAGAATTTAAAAAGGACACTGAGTCTCAGAGAAGTTGAATGTCTTGCCTCGTCCACACAGTCCCTCAATGGGCCCAGAAACAGACACAACTGAACCTTTTCTCTCCATGCCATCTGCCAGCATCTAGAACAGAGACGTGATTCATTCTTAAAAACCCGCTATGATTTTTTGTAGATGACTTCATTTAGGTCAGTAAATCTATACAATTCTAAAGATTTTTATTCTCTCCCAATGTCTGTTTCCCCCATTCTTCTCAAAACTCATGGAGAATCCCATGGAGCATCACTGTTGAGTGATTTTCACCCACAACTTGCCTATTAGCATAACCATATCTACTTTTTATCACCCTCCTTTTCCAACTACTGCTATTATTCTTTTTTCCTTTCATTATATTCCTCAGAAGTGATTTCACTTTTATGTTCATTATTGTTCATTTATAATCAGCTTTTGATTGCATGCTGATTATTCTTAAATTTCAACTTTATACTACTAAAGAAAACCAGTGCTTGGTGTTATGCTTCTGATTACAAAATCAGCTGGATTAAGTTATGTAACTGTTTTTCAAAAGGCCTGTAACACAGGTATTAAAATGTAGTGTTTTTTTTAACCTTGAGTAAGCAGTCTGAATAAAGAGAATAGTTAAAAACTAAGTTGAGATATTTTTTCAAAAAAAATTTAAACATTTCTTTTGTTTAAAATATAAATGAAAAAAGAGAGAATTGACATATTTAAATGAATAAGGCTCTGCATGTATTCTAATTTCTTGTCACTGTTTAAAATGTTTCTAGAATTCCTATTTGGGAAATGGCATCAGAGCCTGCACCCCCATTCCTTGGAATATTCTTCTCAATTGCATCTCTCCTGTCTTTTAGTTGACTTTTCTTTCATAAATGGTCAGAGTTTCTCAAATCTAACACTAATGAATAAGGTAGTAGGAAACAATGTTTTGGCTCAAAAACAAGTTTATGAAGCATAAATCAAGATAGTCCATGGTGGTGGTGATTATGAGCCTTCTCCAAGCAGCCAGACAAGCACACATCTCTAGGACAAGTTCAAAGATGCCAGAGGCACCTGGTCACAAAGTTTCAGATATGTTTGATCAAAAAATCAGTCACGCCATCCTTGTCTCAAAACAGGGTGGTTCTGGAGGGCAGTGAGGTCCGAACTATTTTCATAGTAATAATAGAATGACATTTGTCACTCTGATTCTTCACAAGTGTAGAAAGTACAAAAAGTTCGCTGATCTAGGACTGCCATAACAAAATACCACACACTAGGTGGTTTAAACAACAGAAATGTGCTCTCTCACAGTTCAGGTGGCCTAAAGTCTGAGATCAAGGTGTCAGCAGGGTTTGTTTCTTCTGAGGGCTCTGAGGGACAATCTGTTCCGTGCCCCTCTCCTAAGCTTCTGGGGGTTTGCAAGTAGTTTTTGGCATTCTTGGCTTGTAGAAGCATCACCTGATCACTACCTTCAACTTCCCCTGGCCTTCTCCCTGGGTGTATGTGTCTGAGTCTCAACTTTACCTTTTATAAGAACGCCAGTCATATTGGATTAGAGCTCTCCCTAATGACTTCATTTTAATTTGATTTCCTCTGTAATGACTATCTCTAAATCAGGTCATATTCTGAGGGATCGAAGGTTAGATTTTAACATGGGAATTTTGTGGGGGACACAATTCAACACCTAACAGCCAGAACTCAGTAGACCATGTGAGAGGCATCCTGAGAAGTGACAAGAGGGAAGCTGTTTGAAATCTTTCAACCATAGTTTCCTCCTCTTCAAAATGGGCTTATCAATGGCAATAATAATGCCTACCCCCTAGGGTCACCACAAGGAATGTGACAATTCTCTTCAGGTGCACAGCACAAGGCCCAGCATGCAGAATATGCTTGATAATGTCAGGTGTCTATTTTCTTTTCTTTTCTTTTCTTTTTTGAAAACAGGATTTATTAAGAGGACAGAAAAGCTCCCAGTGGGAGGGGACCTGAGGGGTTGCCCAGGTGTCTATTTTCACATGTGCCCTAATGAGGTCATCCAGACATAAAAGCCACTGTGTGGGTATATCTCAGAGAAATGGCACAGCTGTATAACAGGTCCTCAAGAAACAGTCTTTCCTTCAACCTTGTTTCAGCATAACATTGAAGAGAACAAAAAATGGATTCCCGGCTGGGGCCCATCTGTGTGGCATCTGCACATTCTCCCCATATCTGTGTGTGTTTTCTCTCTATACTCTAATTTCCTCCCACATCCCAAAGCCATGCACATGAGGCTAACTGGTGTGTCTACATGGTGCAGTCGGACCTAGTGTGGAGTGTGGGATGGCATCCTATCCAGGTTCCCGCCCTGCATCCGTAACTGCCAGAATAGGCTCCGGCCACATTCAACCCTTACATGGAAGATGTGGATTGGAAAATGAATAAATGAATATAATTGTCAAATAAACATTCATCAAGTCTGCAATAATCATGCAAATACATGACAGTAAATGACGTGATCCAAAAGTGCTCAGTGAGTTGCCACGTGTTTGTTTTGAACTTGGTAGTGGTGGGAGGTGCCCCTCACATTTTTCACTTCGCAAACACGCATTCTTTGATTTAACTCACTCACTACCAATAAGACCACCACCTCTCACGAATTCACCAAAAACTGGGTAAATCATTATCTCATCTGTTTTTATTAATCTTTCTGAAATTATGTATAGTGCACATTTATTTCAGTGCATAGTATTAGAAGTGTGTTGGTCTTTAGAAGTTGGGTGATATTTTTGTGACCAGAAAGACACCTAAAGATCTTTTTTTTTGAGTTGGAGTCTCACTCTGTTGCCCAGGCTGGAGTGCAGTGGCATGCTCACGGCCACCGCAGCCTCAACCTGCT
>CAUYQG010054411.1:0-18491 GCA_963574415.1 Tarsius wallacei | reverse complement strand
ACAGAAACAAAAAACTGAGTATCACATGTTCTCACTCATATAGTAGACCCTGATCATCCAACGTATTACCATAAGAAAATAACTGACAGCGGTGGGAAAATATGGGGGAGGGGAGGGTGAGGGTGATGGGATTAATGGTGGTAAATATCTGTCTGGAGATGGGGAGACACCTCTTATCAACAAGGGTACCTGAACGAAGCATTTTTGTAACCTAACCTTTAACTGTACCCCACAATATCATAATAAAAAATATTGAATGTTAAAAAAAAAAAAAGAAAAGGCTTTATTGAAAATAAATTCAGAGATTAAGGAAGCACAATGCAGAAGGGGCCAAATCAAATATTGAAGGAAAAGGAAGGCTTCTAGTTAGAAGTAACATCAAAATTGAAACTTGAAGGGTAAGTTGGCCTTAGAAAGATGAATAGGAAGGCTGGGCATGATATGATGGCTTGTACCTGTAATCACAGCTACTCAGGAGGCTGAGGTGGGAGGATTGTTTGAACCCAGGAGTTCAAGGCTGAAGTGAGCTATAACAACACCACTGCACTCCAGCCTGGGAGACAGAGTGAGACCCCCATCTCAGAGAGACAGAGAGAGGGAAGGAAAAAAAAAAGAAAAGAAAGATAAAACAGGAGCATGGAGGGACGAAGAGAGATAGGGTGTAATTGGGGGACCAGAGAGTTCTAAGTAGAGGCAAATAACACAAGCAAAAGACAACTGCCTACATGCAGCAATAAATAGTATAATATGGCTAAGCAGAGCTTCTAGCCATCAAATATGGGTGAGATGATTTCCAGATCATTTACCCCACTCTCCCTCAACACCTCGTGGATGCTATCTCTATATGTAGTGGCCAGTCTGTACCACTATTCATTTTATCCCCACACAGCAGCCTCTCCCAATTTTCAATTGCACTTGCAAATGAAGAAATTGAAAACGTGTGTTACTCCTGAGTTGATATGGAGTGATAAGTTGGGGAGGATCTGGCTGGACATGTTTTTCTTCATGTGTTGAAACAGAAAAGAATCTGCATAGCTACACAGCATACAGCAAATCGCAAAACCAGCAGTGACTATAAAAGCATGGTCTGTTTTGTGTCTCCACCCCGGGCAAGCCCAATCAATTCATTTCTTCAGACATCACTCAGAAATTGCCAGAGTGGCTTCCCACTGACAGACTTCATCGCCGTACTGTACATTTCTTCACTACAAAGGGAGAGATGAGACAGAGACAAAAAGAGAAATGGATTCGCTATGTGGGAAAGTTAAGCACACACTGGGTTGGAATTTCATTTCCATTGAATTGGAAGCTCTGGCTCAGCACGAATGGCACAGTGATGCTCCTTTAATAACACAAAGTAAATAAAACACAGAGATTTTCCAGTTTGCTTTGGGGGACATTCATGCACACATCTCTCCTATCTAGGAACACTGGACCCTCTCTTATTGCCATTGTACTACCACAAAGCTGCAAGGATTGACCTTACCCTTAAATAAAGTCAGAAAATGCTTGTATCCCTTGGGAGCCAACCCCTGAAGCCTCAACAAATCCATAATTTTATGAAGTCCCAAGACATGAAGAGAGCAGACAGCACACCAAGCTTATAGCAACTTGGGTTGGGTGACCCCTAGGATGACATCTGCTCTGTGAGAATAAACATGTGCCTGAGAGATGATAGTGTAAGTGCTGCCTGGCCAACATTCTCCTGCTGGCCCTTCACAGCATCAGGAGCTTCTACATGGGTCAAGGATCATTGTGAAGGTGTGGCCTGGCACATTGCAATTGTTCACTGCAGTCCCGGGGCAGTCATCATTTTTTGGGTGTTATCACCTTATCTCAAGCTCATTCCCCAACTAGCAAAGGAATTTTGAAGGGCACTGGAGAATGCAGAGCTTTCTGAGTTTTTGGTTTAAAAAAAAAATAAGACATGTTTTATTTATTTATTTATTTATTTTTTGAGTTGGAGCCTCACTCTGTCGCCCAGACTGGAGTGCAGTGGCTGCTCCCAGCCACCGCAGCCTCGACCTCCTGGGCTCCGGCGATCCTTCCGCCTCAGCCTTCCAAGTAGCTGGAACTACAGGCGCGCGCTACCACGCCCGGCTAATTTTTTTGATTTATTGTAGAGATGAGGTTTCGCCTGCCCAGGCGAGTCTCAAACCTGCGGGCTCAGGCAATCCACTCACCTCAGCCTCCCAAGGCGCGGGATTACAGGCTGAGCCACCGAGCCCGGCTGACATGTTTTAAATACTATGTCTGTGTTACCAGTAAAAGAATGTTTTATGTATGCATTGTCTCAAAAACCGCAAATTCAAAAACTTCCAACAAGATGTGTATTACTCTAAATTACCCACATTGAGTCACCTTTTTAAAAAACACTTTTTCTGACCTCATTTTCTCCAGATATGATTGACCTGGTATATTGCTGCACTCAACAAAAGTTTTTATAGTACTATAACCTTTTCCTAAATTGATCTGTTTACATGTCTAACCTCTCTACTACACTATAAGCTACTTGTGACAGGTTGCACTTTCCAAAGATGGTTATGAAAATATCTCTTATCATACCCATTCTCTTACAATGTGACCTGACAGACCTTCCATAGAGAGATAGGATCTATGTCCTCCCCTTGGGCTCTAGTTGGACTTGTGACTTGCTTGTAACTAATACAATACAGTGGAGTTATGTTTTCTGACATCTTTTAAAAAAAAAGGGTGATACAACTTTTCTTATAGCTAGTTTATCCTCCTTTGGACTCAATAAGAAGTTCAATTACTACAGGGCCACCATGCAATGAGGAAGCCCAAATACTTGAAGAGGTCAAGTAAACACTGACCAACAGCTCCAGCTGATGTCCTAGCCCACCAGCAGAATCTACTTCCAGACATTTGACTACCAATTACCTCTTCGGATGATGTCAGCCCTCAGCTATCTGGTCACCCCCAGCCTTGAGTTTTGTCAGCTAAGGCCACAGACATTGTAGAGAGTCAAGATATTCTTACCAGGCATCTCCCTCTGGTCCCTTCCCACTCTGGGAGATTTTCTGTCCTCTCAATAAATCCTGCTTTCTAAAAAAAGAAAAAAGAAAAAAGAAAAAAAGATATTCTTATCATGCCCATTCTGAATTCCTTCCTGATCCACAGAATCTGTAAGCAAAATTTTTAAGGCAATAGTTAACTGGACTATTGCTAAGGATAGGAACTGTACCAGTCATGTTTGTATTCTGAAAGTATTTTTTATATGTTGATTGTATGAATGAATGTATATAGCTAAGCAAACAAACAAAAAGAAAGTCCAATCATGAACCCAGATTTTAGATGTGTTAAGGGTAAATCTTTCAATACAGAACATCTCCTAAGATGCTAAGCCCCAGGAAAACGAGGAATAAAAGCTAAAAGATCATTAGAACTTATGAAACATCAAGTCAGATGGGCCTTGCTTTTGAGGGGTATATATTTGCAAGCTGTATAAGGATGTAAATTGTTGATATTTAATAATTTATAGGTTCCTTACTTTGCAGTTTATTTTATGATTTCTTTAATTTGGGTTGAGACTGCAAAGGAGCAGAGCAAAGATCAGGTATGATACATTTTTCATCTCTCTTGGATAGGTTCCCAGAGGTTCAGACTGGGATGACTCAAAGTCTTTTTCTATGTAAAATTTTTGAAGCAGATGGCTAACTGTTTGGTATTCACTGATTAAACAACAAAAATATAGTTTTCTTTTTTAAGGGGTGGGAGGGAGAAAGGAAGAGAAGAAAGAAAAGTTTCCAGTTAATTACATTAGCTTCTGAGTACATCCCTATGAAGTAATGAGGATTGAGGACAAAAAAAAAAAAGAAAAAAAGGAGAAAACAACAGTTTTGTTTTTAATTTTTTCCTCATCTTCTCCACCTGGGGTAATTAGACACTAGGACATGTCTAGTGAGAATAAGCTAGGAGACACGGTTGTACTTGGGGTTCTGAGTTGGACCACTGTTCTTACATAAACCTCTGTAACTGGACCAGTCAATTTTGTGATGTTGGAGAACTATCCCTCTAGGTAAAACAAATGTTGTTTAATGTGCTGCAAGACAGTTTCATTAAATAAATCATACCTTCATGGAGGCAAAGGAAATTAACAAGAAACTTTTCCTGGGAGGTTAAACATATTGTGTAGGACTTCAAATAAGCAGGAGTGCACTTTGCAATTCAGAAGATGTATATATGCTGGGATGCAAAGGCAACACTATAAATTTTATGTATACATATATGCAGTGGTAGCTGTATACAAATATTTGTGTGTGTGTGTGTGTGTGTATATAAATACAAATTTAATATTTGCACATACATACATTTTTTCCTTATCTGTAATGAAGAACAAAAAAATCTATATTTATTATGCACCAGCACACCTTCTACCTTTGAATCATCTTTATTCATTTCACAATCATCTGAGTGATTATGGGAGCTGTGCTTGGTGCTAGTAAGCACCAAGAAGAGAGTAAGAAAAACAGAACATGATTTCTGTTCTCAAGCAACTCAATTGTAACTGGAGAATGGTGAAAACTCGTGTTTCCCTTAAGGCAAACTATATCTGTGCTATATCCAGTAGTCTCAGAGTGGCATTCAATTCATCAAGCATTTATTGAACACTTATTATGTGCCAGTCACTGTGCTCAGTGTTGAAATTACAAAAAAAAAAAAAAGTAAGACAGCCCTTTCCCTTCAAGAGATTATAATATGAAAGAGGGAGGTGGAAATGCAAACAAATCATTGCAATCCAGTGGGAGATGTGCAATAATAGAACTGTGCATAAAGTGGGGAGGTGGTATGCAGGAGGAAGGAATAAACTTAGACTGGAGTAAGAAAGAGGAGAGGGGAGAGCTGAAGGCACAGGAAAGCCTCACACAGACAGTGACATTCAAGCTGGGTTTTGAAGAATAAATAGGAGTTTCTAGGGGGGAGGTTATTAATGAGATATTTCATGTGGAGAAAACAGAATATGAAATGATGTAGTGCTACTATTTTACATAGCACGTTTTGTTTAGGGAACTTCAATTATTGTTCATTATTGCCGTAGTGAAAACAATGAATGAGCATAACAAAGAGTAAAGGTAAACAGAAGAAAAAAGAAGGGAAAATGGAGTAAGTAAGGGAAAAGGCAGGAGAAGTAGGGAAGAAGGAAGTCATGCTATCCTTCTGGTTGAAAATATCTGGATGGTTAAATAGTGGGTGAAGAATGTTGATGATGATAACCTTGAACAGCCTCTTGTCCTCACCTTTAGTAGTGAGGAGCTGGGACACATCCAGAATGGCAGCTCCAGAGGACAACCATGTTAGCCAGTTGGTAAACTGGCTAAGTCAACAATGATTAGCAGTCTTCAAATACTTGCAAAAGAGCAACTAGGCTTATTTCATACACCTTTACAGGGCTGGGCTAGGAACAATGAGTGAGAAGTCACAAGTAGGCATATTTTTACTACATAAAAGACAGAACTTCCTAACAGTCAGAGCTGTTCAAAGATTAACTGGGCCATTTTGAGTGTTAGTCAGCATCCTGTAGCTGCAGTATTCAAGCAGAGGTATAGCCCACGTGCCAGGGATGCTGTTGAAGCAATTACTACACTGAGAACATAGTGATGTTTTTTCTTCAAGTTTTCTTCCAAGTCAAAGATTCCGTGATGATAGTCACAAAATATATTTAAGAACCAGCTAACACCAACGAGCAAAGTGCCCACATTTTAAAAAAAACAGGGAGTTGAAAGTTTGCGACAAATGATACACACAGCATAGTTTGCGATAATAATGTCCACATTTCTATAATTTCCATAATAATGTTCCCATTTCTTTAAAAATATGAAGCATGTATGAGTCACACAAAACCTGTCTGATGGCCTAATTTGGCCTGCTCACCTCCAGTCTGTGCTTTCTGTTGTTTAAGTCCCGAGGTCTGGATTTTGTTCTAAATTCTATGACTCATTAGCTTTATATAATTGTTGCTCTTAGGCAATTATCCAGCATAGATCAGTTTCCTCATCTTAGATGAAGTCTTAGATGATCTTGCAGTCCTGTCTTGGTTCTGTTTTGGCTCCCAATTGCAGGCAAAAGTAGAAACCCAGGAGGATAGAATACAAACTTAGAAGGCATTATCCTTGTTTGTGTCTTTGTTTAAAAGTGTACTGTTTACTTACAGAGCTCTGCATCAGAATGTATACAGAATATTTCTTTGTGAATAAGAACTATGTATTAATCATCTTTCTTGATCATTTTTTCTGTTTTCATTATTAAAAATATGCTGAAATGTGCAGAAAGTAATCAACACTGCACCCATCATCAGAATTAATACATTGTTACATGTGAATCATATTATCTTTTTTATAATAAAACATTGAAGATATGACTAAATTTCCTGTGTATGCCTTTGTAGTCCCAGTCACCTCCCGCCCCATTCAAAAGCAGTCATTAACATAAAGTTAGTTTGTACTCTGCCCTGCATGTATTTATACTTTGAGCACACATGTATTTATGTACCATAAACAACACATATTTTTATATCCCCAAAACTTACATAGTGTCATATTTCACATATCTATATGGACTATATAGTACTTCTTTCACTCATTAGTGCAATTTTAGAGACCCATCCAAGTTGATACATATAAACTTAATTCATTAATTTTAATTGGTAAAGAGCATTCCATCCTATCAATATACTGCAATTTATTTCTCTCATTCCTCAACTTATATTCTTTCCAGTTGTTTATACTTAGTATATATTTATATATACTGTGTGTGTGTGTGTGTGTGTGTTATCTTTTCAAGGGCTGGCCCTGCTCGGTCCTAGGTTCTAGGAACCCATCATCATCAGTGTTACCAGGTAGTGTTGTTGTGAGAGGTTGTGTTCGACTTCAGTTAATGTTTTTTTTTTGGAGATGACTTCAACACATTTGCCCATTTCATGTTGGGTGGTTTACCAGCGCACTTGCCCACACCATGCTGAGTGTTCAGCAGTTTTGTTTTGTTTTGTTTTGTTTTAACAAAAATAGTATGTTCCTGGTGCCTCACCCTCCCTATTCACCAGATCTTGCCCCGAGAAACTTTTTTTGTTTCCGTGGATGAAAATAGTCCTCAAAGGGAAATGTTTTGCTGACGTGGAAGAGATGAAACAAAAAACAGCAGAAGCACTAGAAGCCATCCAAAGAGATGAATTCAAAAACCATTTTGAGCAGTGGAAAAAGCATCTCGATAGGTGTATTGCATCAATTGGAGAGTACTTTGAAGGTGACCGAATTTTAAGCATGTAAGAATAAACAACTTTTTACAAATAAATTGGTTCTCCCTCAGATAGATAGGGGTGTGTGTGTGTGAGTGTGTGTGTGTGTGTGTTTGTGTGTGAGATGTGTGTAGCACTAACATCCTTATACAATTTTTTTTTGTATATAACTATACGTGGAAGTTAAATTGCTGACAAATCAGGTACACACTGTGCCAAGTATACTAGTTCTCCAAACTTTGTCTCCAAATGTGCCAATTTATACTCCCTTCAGCAGGGTGTGAGAATTCCTGTTTTTGTCAGATCTGGTCAACATGTGGTATTTCTCAGACTTTAAAAATGTTGCCAAACTGATGGGTGAAAACCTCACTGAGATTTTAAATTGCATTTCCCTGATTAGTGAGGTTGGGCATATTTTCATCTTTATTGGCAATTCTGGCTTTCTCATCTATGAATAACCTGTTCAAATCTTTCACCTTCTGTTCAATTGGATGATCTGTCTTTTTTTTTTTTTTTAAAGGAGCTAACACTCTAGAGCTGGTTGGCATGAGTTCCTATTATAAATGTGTCACTTAATAACTATCTGCTCTTGGGTATGTGACTTAGCCTCTCTGTGGCTCCGTTTCTTCTACTGTAAAATAGAAAACAAAATATTATCTTATAGGATTATTATGTTGGTTAAGAGAGTTAATACGTATTAGTAACTTAGAAGAGATCCTGACATACAATAAACAATATATATATATCATTACTTCTTAAGTGGAAAAGTGTTCTTTATGTATACTGGATTGATTCTTTATGTATTCTGGATCATATGTTTCAAAAGTCTCTGCCTTTTAGCTTTATTAACTTTTGTCATGTAAGTATTTGAAATTTTAATATGTTTATCAAACTTATTTATTTTATACGTTTATTTATTCTCTATAATTTGTGCTTTTTTTCTATGTAGTTAAACATAGATCATAAAGTTGTCCTCCTACGTTCTATTTTAAAACTATTCTTAACAAATATAGGCCTTTAATCTTCCAGGACTTATTTTTATCTACAGGTAAAGTTCTAATTTTCTTTCTTTCTTTTCATACAGGTAACTAGTTATTTTAATAAGTTCTGATTTGTGAGGCCACTTTTCTCATAAATCAAGTTCCCATGTACCCCTAGGGTCTATTTCTGAGCTCTCAAGTCTAATTAATATATTTTTGACCCTGTAAAATACCACACTGTTTTAATTACTATAGCTTTAAAATAATTATCGATATTCAGGAGAGTAAGTTTTCCTAGTTCTTTTTCATAGCTGTCCTACCTATTCTTGAACGTTTACTCATAAACAAGAATTTTAAAATAAGTCTATCAATTCCATGCAAATGATTTTGTTGGAATTTTGATTGAAATCACATTGAATATAGATTAGTAGGAGGAATAATTTATAATATATGTTCATGATGTTGACCTTGCATATTCATAACCAAATCATTTTTGACCTTGTAGATAGTTTTTGTCATTTTCTTCCATAAAAGTATTAAATGTCATTTGTTAGATTTCCCCCCTCTAGGCATCATGTAAATTTGTATGCAATTATGAAAGAAATCTTTTTAAAATAACATTTTCTATTTTCCCATTACTGTTAAATAAAATCTCACTAATCATTTTTGTATGTTGATCTTACTTCCAGCAAACTTGCTGAACTTTTTTTACTCTAAATAAATTGTCTGTGAATTATTTTGCATTTTGTATGCAAACAATGATACAATCTGCATATAACTATTGTGCCTCTTTCTTTCCAATAATTACATCACTTATTTCTTTTTATTGCATTTTTTATTTGACTAGAACTTCCAGTAATTGCTACATAGAAGTGGTTTCAGTGAACAGTTTGTTGTCTTAGGTTTAATGTAAATGCTTCTAAAATCTTACCTTAAAGTGTGGCAGTTTCTGTGGATTTAGGATAGATGCTTTTTATCGGGTTAAGAAAATTTCTTTCTATTATTTCTAATACTAATGTGCTGGTTTTTTCCTTAATTTATGAATAAACTTTGACTTTATAATATATTTCTCTACTTTCATTTTGATCATTCCTTGGTTAATGAGTTGAATTATATGTAGATTTATAGGTTTTCTAATGTTGACACATCTTTGTATTTTTGGGACACACTCTGATTTATCACGAAGTACTCTAAGTATATTTGGGGTTTGCTAATATGTTATTATAATTTGTTCACTTAAGTTATAACCAAAAGGGACAATATACATCATTTCTTGTACTTTCTATGCCTAATTTTGATATAACATGTTAGATAGTTTGCTGTCTTTGTCCAATTGCTGAAAGAGACTGCATCAGAAAGAAATTATGAGTTTCTCATTTTTGGTAAAATTTCTCTACAAAATTTGTGGGGTTGGAGCTTTCTGTAGGAAAAAATTTTTACTGATTCAATTTTTTTTTGTTGTAGATCATTATTTTTCCAGTATAAGTTTGAAAAGTCCCAGTTGTATTAATTTTATTGTACTATAGTAAAATAACTATTTTTCTTTATTTTTATTATTTATTTAATAGAGATGAGGTCTCGCTGTGTCGCTCAGGCTGGTCTAAAAACCTCTTGGGCTCAGGAAATCTTCTCCCTTCAGTCTCCCAAACTGCTGAGATTACAGGCATGAACCACCACAACCAGTCTGTAGTAAGATTAAATGTTCTGTGTGATATCAATTATTCTGGAAGCTTTGAGACTTTTTATAAACTAATGTGTAATCAACTTTTTAAAATGATACATGTATGTTTGAAAATTATACATCCTCCTTACTCCTGAGACATAAGAATAGAATTGTTACATTAAGGTAGGTTACATTATACTACGTTATGTTACCTGCAAGAGAATAGCTATATTATTCAAATCTTTTGCATCCTTGCTAATATTGACTTCTTCTTGATCTATCAGTTTCTAAAATTAGTTTTAAAATGTTAATACAGGTATTATGTATTCCTAGCTTTATTTTTAAATTATATCATCATTTATTTTATACGTTTACAAATTTATATATTCATATATATTCATGATAGCTATAGTTTTAGTATCAATATACAACTTTTAATACAGCTTACATTCTCTGGGAAAGAAACACATAATAATCCAGTGATTAACATGTAAGATATTTACTAGGGAGGACTCTTGGGATCAAAAGCTGTACAAGGAAAGAAAAGAAACAGGACTGGGAAGAAGGAGAAGTTGAGCTGTGATGAAGTCTTAGCAAACACCTAAGGTGACCCCACAAAAAGCTCTGGAGCTGGCATGGTCCTTCAGATTTACCCCCATTAAAGGCAAGGGTGCCGGGCTCGGTGGCTCAGTCTGTAATCCCGCGCCTTGGGAGGCTGAGGTGAGTGGATTGCCCGAGCCCGCGGGTTTGAGACCCGCCTGGGCAGGCGAAACCTCATCTCTATAATAAATCAAAAAAAAAAAAAAATCAGCCGGGCGTGGTAGCGCTCGCCTGTAATTCCGGCTACTTGGAAGGCTGAGGCGAAAGGATCGCCGGAGCCCAGCAGGTCGAGGCTGCGGTGGCCGGAAGCGGCCACTGCACTCCAGTCTGGGCGACGGAGTGAGACTCCAACTCAAAAAAACAAACAAACAAAAAAAACAAAAACAAACAAAAAAAACAAAAAAAAAAAGGCAAGGGTGCCAGGACTTTATGCCATTGGATGTGGACTGCCCTGGAAAGAAATGTGATTTTGGTTGAGGCAGTGTTTTTTAGTAATGGTAATCTCCCAGGAGTAGCTTATAGCTGAGAACTGTCTTCCATCCTGCATCAGTGAAGAGGAATCTAGTAGAACATTATGGTAGTCACCAAAGACCACGTCTTAAGCTGTCTGGATTCACTCCTTCATATAGATTCTGGGAGTAGCACTTCTAGCATTCCAGTGGAAAAGCTTAGAAAAGAAAAACAATATTGTGATAAACTACAGTGCCCATCATTGTTGCTTATCTTGAGTCCATACTGATCCTCATTAGCTCACTTCCCTACTACCTATTATAAATTCTCCCAAACCTCAGCAAGCACCTCTAGTGATCTTGAAGACTTACCTGGTGGTGTGAACCAGATCTTCATCCCTGTGGGGTCTAATTCCCTCCCTAGTTACCATGACCTTCTTAGACTAGAGTTATTGCGTTTTTCTAATTATTGTCAAACTTTCGCTTATGAATACTAAAAGACACCCAAATGTATTATGTGGCTGCTAAATATATCCCTACTGTTTTCATCCTGCCAAGATGGTGATTCATTTCCTTACTTGCTGACCCCTTGGCATGAGTTGTCCAAAATGCCAGACAGGAGCTATAGCTGGGCCTTGCTAAAAACTGGCAGCATTTCATATCATCTGGTATTTAGGCCAGACTAATATTTCCAGATATGGTTCCCAGCTGTGGAATATGCTGCCTCTAGAACCCAAAGAAGCTTACTATGCCTTTTGCTTCCTTTTTCATGCTGAGGATACACATGTTAATAATTTGGTCTTTATTTGGAAGGGAGTGGTGATTTTCATCATGCCATAAACACCGTACATTTACAATTTCACTGGTGTGGCAGGCCCTGAATCTTCATAGGGTGTATCTCCGACTCTCTAGAGCATACGCTTTTTAACAAATCCTCCAACTAGCATGTACTTTTTGCTCACTGGTTCCATTAGCATGAGGTCATCAACATAGTGAACAAATGTGACAGTCTGTATGGATGTCTAGATGATCTGCATGTCTTCATACTATATTTTAACAAGGGCCAGAAGAGTTAACACATCCCTGGAGCAAACCTGTAATTTATCCAGTTGTCCATTTTAAGTAAATGAAAATTCTTTCATTTCCTCTTTTCCTGCTGATGAAAAAGAATGTATTTGCCAGATCAATGGAAATATGGCTGCATACCATATATCTGATGCCATGTTAATTTGCTCTAGCAAAGATGCATCTGCCATTGAGTCTAATACTTGGCTGTGTTCATAGCAGTCTACTGTATGAATATGTCTTATTTTGGCAGAAATTGGATTGGTTAATTAAATGGAGACTGATGAAGATCATCATTCTTTCATTCTTTAACAAACTTTAAAGGTGGCACTAATTTAACCATTCAAATTGGACAATATTTTTTAAATGTACTGTACTGAAACAGGTGTGGGAAGGTAAGGTAGATTCATTGGCTTCCACTTAACCCTTCCCACTAAAAAGTTATTACCCTATAGACTGAAGATCCAATGTTGAGGTTGTGCCAACTACCAACTATGTCTATTACAATTATAAGTTTTGGTCTGCAGAAATGACTGCTGGACGGGTTCACAGATGTAATAGACCCACTGTGAGCTGGACTTGGTTATCCCAGGTCCCTACTCTGACAGGAATAATGATGACACCTTGGCATCAATATCAACTTAGACTCTGTGTCCAATAGTCCTCAAAATATTTGGATTTCCTCTTCTCCTATGGTGCAGTTGCACAATAGAAGGTGATAGGTCATTTTGGAAAAAGTCTGCACATTTGCCATGATATTGCAGGGTTCCTCTAAAATGATCTGTCTCTTCATGAGTCAATGGGTTTTGGGTCTGAAAACTGGATATTGGACAGGGGATTATAATTTTTATTGGAATGATTGCTCTTAACCTTCTGATTATCTAGCATCCTTGA
Source organism: Tarsius wallacei (assembly GCA_963574415.1). NCBI lineage: Eukaryota > Metazoa > Chordata > Mammalia > Primates > Tarsiidae > Tarsius > Tarsius wallacei. The sequence continues at coordinate 5,588 of CAUYQG010054411.1, read as the reverse complement.
ATGCTTTTGATTTTACAGATAGAACAGCACTCTTGGCTATTACTGTGTCCCCCAAAGTTCCTGTGATGGAAACTTAATTCCCAGTCCCAGTGTTGAGATATGGGACCTTTAAGTGATGACTAGGTAAAGAAGGCTCTGTCTTATGAATGGATTAATGCCATTATTGCAGGAGCGGGTTAGTTGTTGTGAAAGTGGGTTACTGGTAAAAGGATGAGTTTGTCCTCCTCCATCTTCCCACTCCTCATCGTTCACATATGCAGATTCATGAGCACTCTTGCCCTTTCACCTTCTGCCTTCTGTCATGGGATGACACAGCAAGAAGTACCTTGTCAGATGCAGGCCTATTGACCTTGGACCTCCTGGGCTCCAGAACTGTAAGAAATGAAACTTTGTACTTTATAAGTTACCCAGTCTCAAGTATTCTATTATAGCAGCACAAAACAGACTAAGACAGCTGCCCAGATATTTTGCCTCTGGGATGCCATGTTCTTTTAACCATAACCTCCATAACTTTCTGAGAATCAGGTTCCTTGTTTGTTATTATAACAATTGTATTCATCTGGCTTTTGAGTATAAAATGCTACTGCCTGACCTGCATTATTTGGGATCAGGGTATCCCAGTATGTCCTTTGCTATGTATGAATGAACTTATTTCTGTAATATTTTTTCCTACCATCTGCCCTAACTTAGAGAAGAGAGCCACTACTAAACTTCATAGTGATGCTGATGTTTTTCCACCAGTACATTACTTATTATTCTGGTGACTAATATATCCTCTTGATCCTCTTATAAGAAATAGACATCTAATAGTTTTTCTGGTCTTACATATTTATCTACTCTAAATTGTAAACTTCTATGAATCTTTTCATACCTTTTTCTCACCTCTTGTAATGACCATTCTGACTTTTATTTTTCTCTTAAGGTACACTATTGTTTTTTCCATATTTCTAGAAGCCATCATACCTGCTTATTCACAAATTCCCAAGAGGTCTTGGCCAAGGTGCATCCTTATAGTGGGAGTACATACTTATAGTGCACTCTCATATTGCATTTACCCAAATGTATGCTCCTTTGTTTTGATCCAGTAGCCACAGTCCAGTCCTGAGTGTACTCTTCCAGTTTTTCTGGTACATGCTAATAAGTCCTGTAGTTTCTTTGGGGGTTAGTCTCTATCCTTTCCCTAGTAGACACAGATATATTGCTGCTTAGAATGGCCATGTTATATTCTGTCTTACCCCTAGTTATTGGCCTACTGACCTAGAAAGGAGGCATGGAAATGCCCAGGGAGTGAAGTGGAGGACACAATTGTTGTCTCCACCTTCAAGCAAGAACCAGTGCTAGCTCTCAACAGAGAGAAATAAGCCACATCTGAAAACTAACAAAGTTTAGGAGAGTCTAAGATTTTCAAATGCATCAACCCAGATGACCCCATGTCATGTATCCTGGCCCAGGCCCAACCTTGGCATAGCAGATCTGCCTGGATTAGGAGTTTAACTTTCTTTAGATCTTGACTACCTTATAATTAAGTCCTCAGCCTAGTCCTTACATTTCTCTGCCATCCTGTTGAAAGAGATGAGAGTCTCTTTGTACAGGAGGCCCTCTAGTTTTCACACTTGACTTTTAATTGCTAATTATTCATGCTTAACTTTTTATTATCTTTTTTCAAAGCAGCCAATGCAGCATAACAATGGCTGCCAAATTCTTCTTTCCTTATAGTTATAATTTCTCTCATATTTTTCAAAACTCAATGTATCCAACAAACTAATGCATCTAATATTATTATTTTTAATTAGTATTTGTCTGGTATACCTTTTTCTGACTTAAAAAAATTTAATGTCATTATGCTTCAGAAATGCCTGCATATGGAAGAAATCATTTTTATTTTCAATCTGTCTTAAATAGGTGAACATAATTCATGGAAACTTACTATTGTTTCTGATAAATTTGTATTTGTGTCTACCATCTTATTTGACATTCGTTATTTACTAGGTTTTCCTTTTTATCGGGTTGGACACATCTCTATTTCATTTTTTTTCCATCTCTACTAGTTTGGAAATTAAACATTTCATCCTCCCCATTTTTGATATTTACCTTTATAATTTTAATGCACAGAGTTAACCAAATCTAAGACTAACCAACATCTCTGTTATACTACTGATCAAGAGGAATTTAAAGTGATTTAACTCTGAATTTCCCCAATCATCCAAGCTATTGTTGTGTAGCAGTTTGGTTCTACCTTGGCTTGATTTCCTCACCCTTTGGTGCATATTTGATTTATGTATCTCCACAAACTTTTATCATTCCACCACTCTGACTTGGGGTTTCCTTTTCATTTATGAGACTGTGATTTCTTTTCTTTTTCTTGCTTTCAATTTCTGCTTTAAGAGACATTTTGTATTCTATGTAATTCAGCACTTCTATGTATCTGGAGCAGAATGAAAGGTTTATTATTTCTGCTTGATCCATCATATTGACTAGAAGTTTCTTTACTTTTCTTCAATTCTTGAATACTATCCAGCACATAAAGAATCATCTATGCCTTTTATTAGTTCAATAATGATTTATTGAGAATCTACTGAGGGCTGATGCTAAAACCTAGAGTTAGGACAATTTACTTCTGCGCATCTAGAAAATGTTTATTCCATGGTTGAGAGGGTAATGAGAAGGTTGAGAAGGTGCACTTTTCCTTAGGGGCTCTTGTGATCATCTCTGTTAGTTAAACATTCCTGGGAACTAATGTTTTCCTAGAAATAGTCTGTATAAGAATTTCCATCCTGTTAGGAAGGACAGTAGGGTTTTGACTCTAGTAACAGGCCTTGGGGAAAGCCTATATAATTGAAATTCATCCAGAAATTTAAAATGTATTTAATCCAAGAGATTCCACCTCATTTTTCAACCACCTTCTCCTCTCCCCTACCCTCTGACACACCAAGCCTTTCAGCAGAGTTGCCCTCTCCCTGTCCCTGTCCCTTTCCCTCTCTTTTACCCTTTCCTCTCCTCCCCCTCCTTCCCTTTCCAATAAAGCTCTAGGAAACAAAAGAGGTTAGAAAGTGGCAGTGTTGTAGAAGTCCAGGGCCCTGGATGGTCCTCATCAGGCTCAATGACCAGACACATCCTTTGAAAAAGCTCATCCCTCTAGGACTTTGGTGTGGCCCCATATACTCCTCAGGAATCTTTGCTTGTCTGGTTTAAAGTCAGCTCAGGTGCTATTTTACTTTTATTTGCTATTTCTCATTGTTCAGTGTTTGTCTCTCCCTCCCAAAGGCCTTCCATTACTGAGTACGATCATGCAGGAAATCAATGTGTCTTGAGCAATATTCTAAGCCTCTCTGGGAGGTGCAGCAAAGAATAGAAAAACAAGGAGAGGCAGTCTCCCAAGTTTTCTCTCCACACCTTCCTCCAGAAGCAGTTGACCTACATTGGTCTCCCGGAGCTGGCCCTCTGGCTCTCTCGAGCTCTCAGTCAGGTCCCAGGTGATGAATATCACCTGCTTCTTGTTAGAGTTCTGCTCCATGTGAGCAGGTTTTGGAAACAATCTCTGAAAGCGTGTTTGCCATCAGCCCTTTGACACTTCTGTCTCCTTCACAGAGACCCAGTAATTGGGGCCTCTTGGGTCTTGAGCTACAAACACTTCTCCACTTACTCTACAAAGATTTTCTTTTTTCTTTTACAAAACACAGGTTTGCAGCTGAACTGTTCCTTTGTCACACCCAAGACAGGCATTAAAAAACATCTAATTTTCTTTCTGGTCTTTAGCTCAAAAATAAAAGTTTTTCTTGAGTGGCCCTGGCCCAGGTGGCCTAACAAGATTTAAGTTTTCCAAGTTAATTCTCCTTTGTGCTCTGTTGTTTGAAAAAAAAAAAAAACTATACATTTAAAACTATCAAATGAAATGTCATTGTAACTCTCCTTGCATACTTTGATATGGTGTTTAATAGTAATGATGATGATGATATATAGCAGTGGGATAATAATAGTTAAACATTAATTATGTGTGTGGTAAGCACTTGTTAACTGCTTCATATGCATCATCTAAGTTCATCCTCACAGCATTTTTAAACTAATTGCTATTAATATCACCTTTTCATTGATGGAAAAAATGAGACTTAGATAAGTAAATTATCAGCCTCCCAGTGCTTTGTGAGGCTGAGGTGGGAGAATCACTGAGGCCAGAAGTTTAAGATGAGCCTGAGCAACATTAAAAAAAAAAAAAATTTTTTTTAATTAGCTGCACATTGTGGTACATGCTTGTGGTCCTTGGATCCTTGAGCCCAGTATTTCAAGGCTGCAGTGAGCCATATTCATGCCACTGTGCTCCAATCTGGATGACAGAGTTGCTGTCTCTAAAAGTTATTTTTAAAAAAGAAGTAAATTACCTTACCAACATTCACACAGTTAGTGAATGATGAAGCTGGAATGTGAGTCTTGCAGCCTAGATCTGTAGCCGCCTGCCATCTTCTGAATATCCAGCAAATATTTCAGTGCCAGAGTAACCACAATTAGTAAGTAAGACACGATCACTTCTGGCAAAGAGTTCACATAAAACAAATCTTTGAGTCTTAGAAGGAGAAAAAATTAACCAAGCAAAAGTTACCAAAGTATTTCTGGCAAAAGAGGATAAATGGACAAGGACAAGGATCATAAACCATTGGAGATCCTTATGATAACCACCAGGAGTTCATTGTCATGTTGCTGGAGATATGAATGAAAGGATAGATAATAGCAACACAAGAAAAAGCCCAGCATGACATGTTGGTCCTCCAGAAGTCTGAATATAATTAAGGTATAAGAGTCATCATCCTAAATTGTGTCCTATAGAAGAAAGAGTTACAGACAACTCTGGAGTGAATGCAATTAAGTCCTAATATACTAATTGAGTCCTAATATAATTTTTTTTTTTTTTTTTGAGTTGGAGTCTCACTCTGTCGCCCAGACTGGAGTGCAGTGGCCACTCCCGGCCACCGTAGCCTCGACCTGCTGGGCTCCGGCGATCCTTCCGCCTCAGCCTTCCGAGTAGCTGGAACTACAGGCGCGCGCTACCACGCCCGGCTGATTTTTTGATTTATTGTAGAGATGAGGTCTCGCTTGCCCAGGCGGGTCTCGAACCTGCAGGTTCAGGCAATCCACTCACCTCAGCCTCCCAAGGCGTGGAATTACAGGCTGAGCCACCGAGCCCGGCTAAAGTTCTTTTTGTTAAAAAGTTATCCAGGCCGGGCTCGGTGACTCAGGCTGTAATCCCAGTGCTTTGGGAGGCCAAGGTGAGTGGATTGCCTGAGCTCGTGGGTTCAAGACCCGCCTGGGCAACGTGGCGAGACCGCATTTCTATAATAAATCAAAAATTAACCAGGTGTGGTAGCGCGCGCCTGTAGTTCCAGCTACTTGGAAGGCTGAGGCGGAAGGATCACCGGAGCCCAGCAGGTCGAGGCTGTAGTGGCCAGGAGCGGCCACTGCACTCCAGTCTGGGTGACAGAGTGAGACCCTATCTTGAAGAGGAAAAACAAATAGATTTAGGTTAGTAGAAATTTTAAAAAATGTATAACCATATAGAAACAATTCAGTGGTTATCTCTATATAGTGAGGTTTTAGTA
>CAUYQG010054409.1:0-34930 GCA_963574415.1 Tarsius wallacei | reverse complement strand
TTATTGATGTTATATGGTCCCCCCTCCTTCCCCTGGCAGTGTCCTGCTACTGCCAATCCCTTTCTTACAGCATTATGGTAAATGATCAGGGTTCACTTATGAGTGAGAACATGTGGTACTACTCAGTTCTTTGTTTCTGTGATAGATCACTGAGTATCATAAACTCTAAATCCATCCAAGTTGCTGTGAAGTCCATATGTTTGTCCTTCTTTATGGCTGCGTAATATTCCCTCATGTCTATGTAACACATTTTAAAAATCGAGTCCAGTTTTGATGGGCCAGCTTGGTTGGTTCCATGTTTTTGCTATTGTGAATAGTGCCACAATAAACACGTGTATGCAGGTATCTTTTTTGTAGAAAAGATTTGAGTTCCTCCGGGTATATTCCCAGGGTTGGGGGGATTGCTGGGTCATATGGAAGATAAATTTCTAGTTCTTTTAGAAGTCACCACACTGCTTTCCATAGAGGTTGAACTAGTTTGCATTCCTACCAGCAGTGTAGAAGTGTTCCCTTTTCCTCTCATCCTCATCAGTATTTGTTATTGTTTGTTTTATTAATTATGGCCATTCTTACTGGAGTTAGGTAGTACCTCAATGTGGTTTTGCTTTGCATTTCTCTGATGATTAGTGAGGTTGAGCACTTTTTCATGTGTCTGTTGGTTGCCTGAATATCTTCTTTTGAAAAGTGTCTATTCATGCCCGCTTTTTTTTTTTTTGAATCGGAGTCTCACTGTGTCACCCAGGTTGGAGTGCAGTGGCATGCTCACAGCCACTGCAGCCTCGACCTGTTGTGCTTAGGCGATCCTTCTGCCTCAGCCTCCCAAGTAGGCATGTGCCACCACGCCCAACTAATATTTTGATTTATTGTAGAGATGAGATCTCTCCATGTTGCTCAGGCTGGTCTCAAACCCCTGAGCTCAGGTAATCCTCTAGCCTTCACCTCCCAAAGTGCTGGGATTACAGGTGTGAGCCGCCAGGCCTAGCCCACTTTATAATAGAGCTGTTTGTTTTTTTCCTTTTGGCATGTTTGAGTTCCTTGTAGATCCTGGATATTAGGCCTTTGCCAGATATATAGTTGGCAAATATTTTTTTCCCATTCTGTGGACTGTCTTCCCACTCTCTTGATGGTTTCTTTTGCTTTGCAGAAGCTTTTCAGTTTAATGAGGTCCCACTTGTCTGACTTATCTCTTATGGCATGGGCTTTTGGGGTTTTGATCAGGAATTGGTTGCCTATTCTGATTTCTGTAAGGTTGTCTCCTGTGTTTTCTAAGATTCTTATAGTTTGAGGTTTTACGTTTAGATGTTTGATCCATTTAGAGTTGATTTTTGTGTATGGTGATAGGTAGGGGTCCTGTTTCAATTTTCTGCATGTGGTCAGCCAGTTTTCCCAGCACCATTTACTGAATAGGTTCTCTTCTCCCCAGTGGTTGTTGGTGGAGGCTTTGTCGAAGATGAGTTGGTTGAGAAATTGAGGTTTTGCTTCTAGAATCTCTATCCTGTTTCATTGGTCCATATGCCTGTTCTTGTACCAATACCAGGCTGTTTTGATTATTGTAGGCTTATAGTAAAGTTTAAAGTCGGGAAGTATGATACTTCCTGCTTTGTTTCTTTTGCTAAGGATCGTTTTGGTTATTCGTGGTCATTTATATTTCTGTATGAATTTCTGAATTTTTTTTTTTTAATGCTAGGGCATCAAATTTGAAATGACATTTAAAATATCTTTGGTCAAGTTTGTCTTCTAATTGCAGCATGATTTAGAACATTCAATGAAAACTTACTAGTATTTGTGTGGAAGGTTAGAACTGACTGATTGTACGTGGCATTTAAACCACCTGCACCCCTGAATTTTTCATTTCCTCTTTTCATACATGTTTAGTTATTTAGAGAATGAGTAAAAGTCAAGATTGACCTTTCACTTCTATAGTGGTTGTAGGGTACTAGTAGAAGTGCCACCTTGGTAGGTCAGTCTTCGGATTGAATATTTTTTCTCCAGCTGAGGGAACCATGCAACTCCTGGGAATGAAGTGCAGGTTATAATTCTTAATCATTGTTGAGCAAGGTTGAATTCCAAACAATGAACTGGTAGTGAAAAATCCATAGGTCCTATTATTAATCTCTCTGGCCACCTAGGTTCCTTTTATTTTTCTTCTCATTACATTATTAACTGTGAATTATGGGGATACACCAATTTCCCATAATGGAAGCACAATCGATAAACAATGTATAACCTAGGAAAGTCTTCATTTTATATGTAGGGTGCTCATATTTAATAATAGCCATCGTTGAACTTTTCTTAATTTTTAACTTTTTCTTAATTTGTTGTCTGCAGATTTTCTAATTGTTTTACTGATAATGAATTTTAATTCTTATGACTTCCTGGTTCCTTTATATTAAATTTGTGGTGACATTACAATAAGGCATTTAAAAATCATTTCATTGGTGACCTCCATTATGTTCTATAGTTGAATATTCTAAAATTTCACAGTCCTTTTGAGCTTCAAGGTCTACTTATTGAAAAGTGCCAGATTTATCATAAAGAAAAGTGTGAAATTTTAAAAAGTAATATTATCCAGCTCTATTTACATACAATATTATTTTTCTGAGTACTATGTTTACTTTTTTTTTTTTTTTTTTTGAGTTGGTGTCTCACTCTGTCGCCCAGACTGGAGTGCAGTGGTATGCTCACAGCCACCACAGCCTCAACCTGCTGGACTCAGGTGAACCCTCCACCTCAGCCTCCCAAGTAGCTGGAACTACTGGGGCACACCACCACGCTTGGCTAATTTTTAAAAAACATTTAAAAAATTTTAAATATGTGAAGTACTACTTAGGGTTAGGTATACAAGTATTCATTATGTGGGTACCCTTGTTGATGAGATGTGCACCACCTCTCCTGGAAGTTTCCCACTACTACCAATCCTGCCCCCATTCTCCCCTGACAGTTTCCCACTACTGTCAATCCCTTTCTTATAGTATTATGATAGTTGCTCAAGGTCCACTTATGAGTGAGAACATGTGACACTCAGTTTTTTGTTTCTGTGATAGATCACTCAGTATTGTAGCCTTTAAGTCCATCCAAGTTGCTGCGACGTTCATAATTTTGTCCTTCTGTATGGCTGTGTAATATTCCATCATGTATATGTACCACATTTTTAAAAATCCAGTCCTCTTTCATTGGGCAGCACAGTTGGTTCCATTTTATGCTATTGTGAATAATGCTGCAATAAACATGTGTGTGCAAGTGTCTTTTTCATAGGGTGATTCGAGTTCCTCTGGGTATATTTCCAGTAGGGGGATTGTGGGATCATATGGGAGGTCGAATTTTAGATCTTTTAGGAATTGCCAAACTTTTCCACAGAGGTTGTACTAGTTTATACTCCCACCAACAGTGTAGAAGTGTTCCCTTTTCGCCACATCCTCTCCAGCATCTGTTGTTTTTTGAGTTATTGATGACGGCCATCCTGACTGGAGTTATTGATGACAGCCATCCTGACTGGAGTTAGTTGGTATCTCAGTGTGGTTTTAATTTGCATTTCTTTGGTAACTAGTGAGGCTGAGCAATTTTTTTTTTTATGTGTCTGTTGGCTGCTCGTATGTCTTTTGAGAGGTGTTTATTCATATCTCTTGCTCATTTTGTAATAGAGCTGTTTGTTTTTTTCTTTTCAGCATGTTTGAGTTCCTTGTAGGACCTAGATGTTAGGCTTTTGTCAGATACACAGTTGGCAAATATTTTTTCCCAGTCCATGGGTTGTCTCCCCACTCTCTCAATGGTTTCTTTGACTTTGCAGAAACTTTTCAGTTTGATGAAGTCCCATTTGTCTATCTTATCTTTTAGGGCATGGGCACTTGGGGTTTTGATCAGGAATTGGTTGCCAGTTCCAATTTTCATAAGGGTGTTTCCTGTGTTTTCTAAGGTTCTTATAGTTTGAGGTTTTGCATTTAGGTGTTTGATCCATTTAGAGTTGATTTTTGTGTATGGTGAAAGGTAGGGGTCTTGTTTTAATTTTCTGCATGTGGTCAGCCAGTTTTCCCAACACCATTTATTGATAGGTTCTCCTCTTCCCAATGGTTGATTGTGGAGGCTTTGTTGAAGATAAGTTGGTTGACAAATTGAGGTTTTGCTTCTGGAATCTCTATCCTGTTCTATTGATCTATATGCTGTTCTGGTACCAATACCAGGCTGTTTTGATTATTGTAGCTTTATAATAAAAATTAAAGTCTGGGAGCATGATGCCTACTGCTTTGGTTTTTTTTTTTTTTTTTCCTGAGGATTGTTTTGCCTATCTGTGGTCATTTATGTTTCCATATGAATTTTTACATTGTCTTTGTCAGGTCTGAGAAGAATGCTGCTGGTAATTTAATGGGTATTGCATTAAATTTGTAGATTGCCTTGGGTAGAATGGACATCTTAACACTGTTGATTCTTCAAATAAATGAGCATGGAATATTTTCCCATTTGTTTGAGTCATTTTTGATTTCTTTGAGTAGTGTTTTGTAGTTTTCGTTGTAAAGGTCTTTGACGTCTCTGGTTAGGAAGATGCCAAGGTATTTCATTTTTGTGTGTGTGTGTGTGGCTATTGTGAATGGGATTGTTCTTTTTATTTGGGTTTCTGTTTGTTTATTGTTGGTGTATAGGAATGTGATTAACTTTTTCACATTTATTTTATACCCTAAGACTTTGCCAAAGTCCTTTATCAGTGCAAGGAGGTTTTTGACAGATTCTTTTGGGTTTCGAAGATAGAATCATGTCATCTGCAAAGAGGGATAACTTAACTTCCTCTTTTCCTATTTGGATACCCCGGATTTCCTTCTCTTGTCTGATTGTTCTGGCTAGGGCTTCCAATACTATGTTGAACAGGAGGGGTGAGAGTGGGCATCTTTGTCTTGTTCCGGTTTTCAGGGGAAATGGTTCCAATCTCTGTCTGTTTAGCAGTATGTTGGCTGTGGGTTTCTCATAGATGGCTCTTATTATTTTGGGATATGTTCCATCTATGCCTAGATGTTTGTGGGATTTTATCAAGAAGGGGTCCTGGATTTTATCAAAGCTTTTACCGTGTCTAATGATATAATCATGTAGTTTTTGTCTTTTCATCTGTTGATGTATTTAATTACGTTTATGGTCTTGCCGATGTTTAAATCAGTCCTGCATCCTGGGGATGAAACCTACTTGGTCATGGTAGATAATTTTTGAGATTGTTGTTGGATCTGTTTTGCTAGAATCGTGTTGAGAATTTTAGCATCTATGTTCATCAAGGATATTGGCCTGTAGTTCTCTTTCTTTGTTGGATCTTTACTCAGTTTGGGTGTCAATCTGATGTTAGTTCACTCTCCCTTAAAATGATTTGGGGAGAGTTCCCTTTCTCGATTGCCTGGAATACTTTCAATATAATTGGTATCAGCTCCTCCTTATATATTTTGTAGAATTCTACTGGAAAGCCATCTGGTCCAGGGCTCTTTTTTTGTAGGTAGTTTCTTATGACATAGTCAATTTCTGGGTTGTTATTGGTCTATTTAGTGTCTCGATTTCTTCTTGTTTCAACCTGGGGAGATTGTGTGATTAAGAAAGTCCTCCATTTCATTTGGGTTTTTGAGTTTGTTTCCATACAGGTGTACATAGTAATCTCTAATAATCTTTTATATTTATTTGGGGTCAATTATGACTTCATTTTTTGCATTTCTGATGTATTTATTAATATTTATTTATTTATTTATTTATTTTAGAGATGAGGTCTTGCCATTTTGCCCAGGCTAGCCTCAAACCCCTGGGCTCAGGCAATCCTCTCACCTCCTCCTCTCAAAGTGCTGGGATTACAGGCTTGAACCAGTGCCCCCGGCTTGATTTCTTGTTTAAAGTCTTTTCCTTTAGCCAGGCATGGTGGTGTGTGCCTGTAGTTCCAGCTACTTGGAAGGCTGAGGCAGAAGAATCGCCTGAACTCAGCAGGTTGAGGCTGTGGTGGCTGTGAGTGTGCCACTGCACTTCAGCCTGGGTGACAGACTGAGACAGCAACTGAAAAGAAAAAAGTCTTTTCCTACTCTGAGTATATAAAGATATTCTTTTTTCCCTCCAATACCTTTGAGGGATACAAATAGTTTTTGGTCTGTTCTTTAAGCGCACCCAATACCCCCACCTGTGTACATTGTACCCAATAGGTGATTTTGTTTGCTTGCACTCTTTCCACACCCCTTCTTAGTCTCCAGTGTCAGTTATACCATTTTCTTTGTTAAAAAATTTTTAATGCTTTTTCTAAAAGGTACATTTTGGCTTCCATATTTATATTTCTTGCGCATCTGAAATTTTAGTGAATAGTTTCATGTATGGTGGTAGTTGCATTATTGCTCCAAATTTTTCACCCCTTCTTGTATTCATATGCCTTGAAATGTGTCTTCAAGTTTCTCCCATAAAGTTAGATATTTCATCAGCTTGTAACTTGGGTTCAGTCATGTGGTTTATTTTGGTCAAGAAAATTAACAGAAGAGACATCAAATGAAATGGAGGACTTTCTTAATCACACAATCTCCCCAGGTCTTGTGTGTTTCTGCTTCTTCTTTGCTAAGAGAAGAACATGTCTGAGCTAGTTCACTAATCTCAAGAGGAGGAGAGCTGCCCCAACCAAGCGGTCTAAGCTGACCCTAGTTGATTTCTTTTTTATAAAAAAAAAATAATTTAAAATTGTGGGGTACAAGTGAAGATTTGTTACATAAGTAGTGTATGTGCAGGTGAAGTTTAGGCTTCTAGCTGGCCTTGTCTCCTCTTGGTAGTTAATAGGGTACCCTTTGTGTTGTCTCAAGTCCCCCTCCATTCTTCCTCCCTTTCTCCCTCCCCTGGAAGTGCCCATTGCCTGCCAATCCCACTCTTTTGCTATTGTGACTAGTGTTCAGGGCCCGCTTATGAATGAGTACATGTGGTATTCAGTTCTTTGTTTCTGTGATAGTTCACTTAGTATAATGGTCTCCAAATGCTTACGAGTTGCTGCGAAGACTATGATTTTGTTCTTTTTTATGGCTACATAGTATTCCATTGTGTATATATACCACATTTTCTTTATCCAATCCACTTTCAATGGGCTGGTTGTGGGTTGGTTCCATGTTTTTGCTAGTGTGAATAGTGTGGCAGTAAACATGCATGTGCAAGTGTCTTTTTGGTGGAGAGATTTATGTTCCTCTGGGTATATCCCAGGAGAGGGATTTCTGAATCATATGGGAAGCTTAATTTTTAGTTTTTTTAGAAATCACCACACTGTTTTCCATAGAGACATGTTGAAGGTATTATTGCATGATCTTCTGGCTTCCTCTAAGTTGTCAGCAGGTATTTTAACTGTTCATTTGTAGATAATCTCTCTTTTTTCTCTGGCTTCTTTTTTTTTTTTTTTTTTTTGAGTTGGAGTCTCACTCTGTCGCCCAGACTGGAGTGCAGTGGCCGTTCCCGGCCACCGCAGCCTCGACCTGCTGGGCTCCGGCGATCCTTCCACCTCAGCCTTCCAAGTAGCTGGAACTACAGGCACGTGCTACCACGCCCGGCTAATTTTTTTTTTAAATTTATTGTAGAGATGAGGTCTTGCTTGCCCAGGCGGGTCTCAAACCCGCGGGCTCAGGCAATCCACTCACCTCAGCCTCCCAAAGGCGCGGGATTACAGGCTGAGCCACCGAGCCCGGCTCTCTGGCTTCTTTTAAGATCTTTTTAATTCAGGTATGCTTCAGTTTCTCATGATATGTGTAAGTAAAGATTTATTTTCATTTATCCTTATTGGTATTATATTATATTATATTATATTATATTCCTGAATTATATTCCTGAATCTGAAGATTTATGTCTTTCTACAATTCTAGCAATCCTCTTGCATTTTCTCATTTGCTTTATTATCTTGTTTTGGCTGTCCTATTAGATATATCTCTAACTTCTCACTCTCTTCTCTATGTCTTTTAACTTTTCATTTATATGTCAATCTTTGTTTTTCATTGCTATGTATGAGTACTCAGATTTATCTTCTAGCTCATGGATTTTCTCTTCAGCTCTGTCTAACTTGATGGTTACCCTGACAATTAAGTTTCTAATCTTAATTCTAGTTTCCAATTTTAGAAGTAACATTTTTTCAAGCCTGCACATTTTTTATAGTTTCTTGTTTCCTCATTATATTCTATATTTTTTCTTTAAACACATTAAATGTATATTTTTCAAATTTAGTATCTGATAATTCCAATTATAGCAATTCCTGTGAGCCTGAATTGCTTGATTATTCTGGTAAGTCTTATTCACAGGGCTTGTTTCCTTATTTGTTTTGTGATTTTTATTTGTGCGCTCACAATCATTGGAACTCTATCTGTGGGAAATCTTTCTGGGTTAAAGATACCTTCTATATAGATAACTGAAATTTGCTTTTGCAAGCCAACTGGGGAACTACAAAATCAATAGCTACTTTAGTATATTTTAATCTGTAATCTTTTTTCTCTTCTTTTCTTTTTTAAGTCACATAGATAAAGCAAATTCTACTAACAAACCAAAATGAAAGTTGCTCTGAGGTAGTGAGTTGTTAGTTCTCTTCTTTTTTTCTTTTATATGTAAACCAGAATCTAGAGCCCTTGCTTTGTGGCGAATGGGGATGGTTTTGTTTTCTTTGATTCCTTAGTTCATCTATTTTTTTTTCAATGATAATGTCTCCTTTCATTTTAGACTTGTGGAAAGTCTCAATCTTAATTTCTGTCTTAAGTTTATTCTATTTCTTATGCCTCATTAATATTAAAATCTCGGGCAACCCCCTTGGGTCCCCTCCCGTTGTGAGAGCTTTTCTGTCCTCTCAATATATCCAGCCTAAAAAAAAAAAAAAAAAAAAGTGAATATCTCTAAACTTCTAGAAATCAGCAAATTTCAGCAAATGCTTTCAGGCAGCTGTGCCATTTAGTGTTTGGTTACCTTTTTGTATTCTAGTTTTTAAGTCATTTTTGCGTCTGAAGAATTCCTTTATATTCCTGCCATCTAAGCTATGCTTCTAAAAGGGGTGTAAAAATGTTTTGTTCAGAATTTTTAGAAACATTCCTTGTAGTACATCATATTGTTGGAATTAAAAACCTAGAAATTTAAAAAATTGAAACAGTCAAATCTATCAACGTTTTCTTTTATGAATTTTGTTTTTGGTGTTAAGCTTAGAAAGTCCTGTTCCACTTCAAAAATATTCAAATGTTCACATATATTTTCTTTTTGTAGTTTCTTGGTTTCATGTTGTAAATGTTTAAATATTTAATTAATTTCAGATTTATCTGGTGAAACCTGAAAAGTAGAAATCTAATTTTATTTTTATCTCAGTCAGTTAATTTGTTGTCCCAACATATAGTACTTTGTTTAAAAATAGAAATATAAAATGATAAAGACTAAAGCTAACATTAGCAATGAAAGGGGTTCTCTTGCAGTAGAAGTTATACACATACTTGTTAGCTGCATAATATGGAAAACCAATTATGAAAATGGTTTTTTTTTAAAAAGAATTTAATTTCCTTTGTACTCTTTGAAAGAGGATGGGCTTTTAATTTCTTGTTATTTTTCTTTTCTTTTTTTTTTTTTTCCAATGTCTACTGTGGAAGATATATTTTCTCTAAAAAATTTTTAGGATACTATAAAATGGGGCATTAAAATAGAACACTCTGGGGAGTAAAAGATTTTTACTGACCCCACGTATATATTCTTTCTGTTTTTCTAAAATCAGAATCTCGCATATATTGAATTTCTCCATTACGCCATAATTATTAGTGGCCTACTAGAGAATTAGAAACAGACACACATTAATTTGGAAGGGGAAAATTGGACTTTCTTATTTTCCCAGGGTTGGAGGCCATGAGTATGGAGAGAAAGGTATGTGAATAAGCCCTATGGAAGATTATTATGCTCTTTCTCATAGATTAAACTTGTGCTTTCTAGTCAAGCTTACCTTTAGCTATGGAATCACTTCCATGCAAACTAGAAATTCACTGTAACAAGAAGAAAAATTAAACTTCCAATAGAAACTTGTAGCTTACATGACCACAAACCCATGTAGGAATAACATGAGTTTTGCATTATGGACATAATCTCAATTATTCAGCAATTATTTCTTGACCCTTAGAAACTCCAAGCTGGGCCTTGCACTGGACAGAAAGATAAATAAATAATATTTCATTTATTTATAATATGGGAGAATAGGTTAGCTTTAATAATAGAACATATGAATTATTACTTATATCAAAAAAGAGGTTAAGTAATAGGAATGCATTTGGAATTAAAAGTATTTGGAAGAGACTTGACCTTCTTTGGCATGTCTGAATTTTATAGGGTTTTTCACTTATAATCAGAGCTTTGGCTGTTACTGCCTAGCCCTGGGTTAGAGATTGGATTGAATTAGGATGTGTTGGAAGTTTCTTTATGGACTAAATTTCTGAAAGTTTGTTTACATGTTATTTTCTCCTCTTAAAAGAGAAGTTGCACCATTCTAACCAACAGTTGTGACATCTTTCATAAGCCCAGTGTCCAACACAGTGTCAGGAACATAGTAGGCATTCAATAAGCACCTGCAAATTAACAGAAAAAAGAAGCATAGAAAAACACCACCCTATTTATTTTAACTTTCTGGTTGATTTCATTTTAGATAAACAACAGTTTAATATAGAGAGAAAAACAGGATCTGATGGAATCTAGGAAAGATGTGAAAAGGGGAGGTTGTTCAGCAGGTCAGGAAATTTGAACCCGTTGTCGAGTTCTAAATGTTTTTCCTGTCCAATGTTACAAGATGCTTACCCATCATTCATTTCAGTTTGTTTTTTTGTGAGTTTAAATTTTGGGTGATTTCTTGACTGGTGCTTTTTAACATCATACTTTAAAAAAATGATTTGCATTTTGTTTTACAACAGCTGTCCAAAATATCCTTGAAAAAGGAGGACTGTGTTCACCTTTAATACTTAAAAATCACTTGGAGGCAGTTCAATTGCACATGAGTATGTGTTTGCAAGAAAGTAAAACATAACCAGAATGAGTAACCTCTGTTCTTTGAGGCTTATTGCATATCATTTATGCTTGAAAAACAGAGTGAATTTATTAGTTTTAATGTTCAAAAACTTTGATCCAAGAGTTAAAAAGAGCTAACTGACCAATAAAGTAAAAATAGCACCAAATTTACTTTTTAACTGGGATGATATTTAACCTTACATCTCTTCATCACAGAACATGTTGAAAACAGTTTGAAATGATTTTCTCGTGTTGGAAGCACATTTAGAATGTCTTCTCTGCTAATATAAAGTGTAGGTTGACCAAATTATCTGAAAACTCCAGGTCCTCAACTCCACCCTGGAGGTAAAAAAGAGTTAATTTTTTTTTCTTAGCTTAAATTATCCAAATAGCTTATCTTTATAACCCCATGACACTGAGTAATTGCTCAATTTTCATATGATCTCTGCTGCATTGTGAACTGAGTTATATTAATGAAATGAAAGGATTTAAGGAAATAATATGTTAGGAATTGGCAATGAAAGTCTCATTTTACTTTAAAAATGTTGTTTTTAAATTAAAGTTGATACATGATAATTTAGCTAAACCTGAAGAAATCCTGATTAATCTTCTCATATATTTGTATTTTGTTGATTGTTCCTGGGAGATTTTGCTCTCTTGTTTAACATTTTGTCTAAAGGAGTGGGTGGGCCTTAGCTTGATTTGATATTCCCTCCCAGGCCACTAATAAAGGCAGGCCTCATTCCCAAATGACCTTTTAATTATCTTTCTATAAAAATGCTGATGACAATATCTTTTTTAAAATTACCATTTATACTGAGCCCCTTCATGCCCTCCCAATTGAATAAATCAATTATCTAATACTTAATGTGTAAGTTTTGGGTCAAACAAGAGCCCCTCTCTTAAAAGTGAAACCTAGAAAGCATAACAGAGAATACAAGACTCACATGTCTAGTTGAGTTTTCCTTTTAGACTTGGGGTTTGATTATAGAGAAGATGATGGTGACAAAATGACTTTTCAATAATTTAGAATTTTTGTCTGGTCCTTAGATTTATGCCATATATACTATGGGTTTTAAAGGCTTAAGATGTGGTTACTGTCACTGACTTGCAATCTAGAGGAGGTAATCATATTTGCATCTGGACATCTAGCAATTAAATGGTAATGGAAGATAGCACATGACTAAATGCCACAATAAGAGGTATAAACAGAAAGTACTATATGAGCTCCTAATGGGAGTCCAGTGTCAGTAGAAGTAGAAGTCAGTTGATTTAAACACTTGGAGTCACATCTTACATAGGCATGAGGTACTAAAGTCAATACACAGTATACAAATTATGTGAAGTCGATATCCTTGAAATTCTATTAAATTGCTCATAAATTTTAGTATGTATAGTCTCAAATGTGTGCTACATGAGATACTGACACACTCTCTCTCTTAGCAAGTTCTGTATAGTTAGTGTGTTCTTTATGAAACAGATCACTAGAGAGATTAGCTTGACTTCATCTTTAATACAACCCTCAGTTGGCATCAGGAGTTACTTGAAAGGGCATAACATGGATTTAATATACCCAATGAGCAGTCATTTTAACATTGCCTAAATTTCATGTTTTTCTAGCAGTTCACTTAACTTATCCTCTAATCACTAGCCAAGGACAACCAGTTTCTCAGAGACAGACTCCACCACCATGGCAGCAATCATGTGACTAACCCACCCATTTGCCTGCTGTCTGTCACCTGATGTTAGTACCTGCTCCTTCGGGATGACATGGAGCAGACCACCACCCAATCACCTTAATGACCTTCCTCCACCAAAGGGAAGGGTTAAAGGGAACAACCAGCCGCCATTGCCTTGCTAAGTTATGGTGTGGCCATGTGCTCTTTGAGCTGTGGCCAGGCCATCTTTCCTGGCTTTGGCCCTTTCCCCTACCTTGGGGAGGTGAATCTCCTCTCTCTCTCTCTAATTTAGTTTTAAAATAAACTATACTTATTAATCTAACATCTGTACAATTCTTTGCATCATTTTCGCAGCACTGGTTTGCACATCAGACATCCACACCCTCCAGCGGGTCTGAACTAACATTCTGGAGGCCCCACTGGGAGTGTGACCTGACACTACTTATGCTATGAGGGTCATGCTAATGGGATGTGGATGCTCCTTCAGTTAACTAGTGGGCAGAATTGCCTACACTCTACAGTTCTTTTCTTCCTCATCCTTTCCGATAAGCCTGTGAAGACAAGTTTACAAAAGATAGGTGTGTATATGATGTGTTCTATCGTATATAAGTTACACATGCGCTTTCCTTCTCATGCTCTATCTGTAGATGGCAAACACTGATTTGTTTTATTTGGCTGTATTTAACATTTGCGTGACATACTTAGTTCAGCATGTTTTTGTGATGCTTATATTTTATGAGATCAAGGCCATGTTATTTAAGATTTCCATATTCTCCTCTAAAATTTTTCTATATTTTCCTTCTCATCCTTTTAGTTTCATAGGAGGAAATATACCCTACCTGTTTTTATCCCAAACTACCACCTGACCTGGGACTCGCCTCTTCTCATTTCCTCTGGGACTCCATCCCTCAAAAGATTGACCAATTAGCAAATATTTACAAAGCACCTACCATGGTACAAAGTATTGGACTAAGTTTGGCAAAGACATTTAGAAGCAACTCAAAAGGGAAAACAGGCCCACTCAGTAGCTCAAAGTGCCAAGCTGGTGACACAGAGGGTAAGTGCTATGGCCATTCGGACAGGATGCCTTGTGCCTGAAGTGAGTGGCAAAAGAAAGTTCAGGGAAGGGGCTGAGATTGAGCCAGGCCTGGAACTTCGGGTAGGACTCAGACGTAGAGGTCTGCATTCATAATCACTTTCATTCCGACTGAGATAAATGAGTACAATCTGATGCTGGTCCTCTGTGAGTTCCTGGTATAATGATGAAAACCATCAAGTAAAAAGATACATTTCGACAACGTGGCAAATGTGTTTATACAGGAATTTGAGCACAGTCCTGTGGGGGCACAGAGCATGGAGGAAGCCTGTTGGATTCTGATGGTAGGTAAGAAAGGAGGGGTCATTTGAGCTGCACTTTAGAGGTAGATAGGTGCTTCCCAGGGCACAGAAGGGAGAAAAGGCAATTTGGATCAAAGAATGCACTCCTCCCAGTCATGGATCTGGAAACAGCAGAAGCCCTCGTGGCCATGATGAAGGCTAGGGGCAAAAGGTATGGCACATGGGGAAGCAGTTATGAAATATCACAACTGGGGGAGAACTTGAACTTAATCTTGTAGGAAAAGGGGAGTCAAAAGAGAGTTGGAAGCCACAGCATGACATTATCAGATTTATTTTCTTATAAGAAAATGTATTTAAGTCTAGTAGCAGGGAAACCAGACAAGAGACTGAAAGCTATACAAGGGCAAAGTTGTGTTTAATTCCTCCTGGTATGCCCAGTGCCTACCACATAGTAGGTGCTCTATAATATTTACTGAATTGAATATTTGTGTTGCCTATATATTCTAAGGAAAGTTTAAGAGCCCAAACTAAGGCCTTAACAATGGAGGTGGAAAGAAGAGGTCAAATTTGAGTGAGGTTTGTGAGACAGAATCCACGGGGATTATTGTCTGATCAGTTGTAGTAAGAGAAGATTGAAAAAGAGAAAGTTAAAGATAATGTCAAGGCTTCTAACTTGGGAGGCCAAATGGATTTATCATGAATTAAAACAGAAAACACAGGGCTACCAAGGATTTGGGCTCTCTTTTGGAACTGGCTGTTTTGTTTAAAGGACCTGTGGATTTCTGGATCAACTATGTCCAGTGGCCAATGAGAACTATGGGTCTGAAGAGTGGGACTGAGATTAAGGCTGGGGGTACATATTTCCTATGATGAGCCAAGAGTAGATTGGGGATAGATGAGACCGCACCGGAGTGACAACTCTTTAGAGAATGAATAAGGATTGTACTGAGTTGAACCGTGTCCCTCACCCCCACCCAAATTTTATGTCTACCCAGAACCTAAGATTGTTACCTTAAGTAATTGGAAGTAGGGTCTTTGCAGATGTAATTAGTTAAGCTAAAATCAGGTCATACTGGATTAGGGTTGGCCCTAATCCAATGACTGTTATTCTTATGACACAAACAAACAAACAAAAACAGAAACACAAACAGACACACAGTGAAGAAGGCCATGTGAAGACAGGCAGAGATTGGAGTGATGCATGTATAAACTCAAGAACACCAAAGATTTCCAGGAACTACCAGAAGGTAGGAAGAGGCAAGGAAGGATCCTCCCCTGCAGTCTTCAGAGAGGGTATGGCCCTGCCAATACCTTGATTTTGGACTCCTAGCCCCCAGAATTGAGAGATAATGTATTTCTATTGCTTAAAGCCACATACTTTGTGATACCTTATTAAGGCAGCCCTGGATGACTGATACAAAGACCACAGATGAAGCCTGGAACCTGACAGTTAAGGACAGCTAAAAACCAGGACATAAGAAAGAGGCACAGAAGGAACGTCCCAGAGGTAGGGAAGTGCCTTGTAAGTGCAGGTGTGGAGTAGCACAAGAATGGTTTGAGTAGGAGAGACAATTTGGTGAGGGATTGTTTAGAGGTAATGTCCCAAAGATACTTAGAACCAGCTGAGATGCACTTCTGTGCCAAATGCAAGCACGTGAGCAGCCTCTGATGGTCAAGGGCAGGCAGGAGGCAGGATGATTCCAGGTTGTTCTCACATCTTGTCTTCTATCTTGTTCTCCCTCTTGCCTCCAAACTCACACTGGTTTCCCCTACTCTATAAAGGACAAAACCGATGACCCTGGGTCTAATCTGCTGTCCTTCATTTCTTCACCATTCATTCACCCTCCAGGATTTGATTTCTCTATTTAGTCTCCCAAATAGCCTTTACCATGTTAACTCCAGTGCCTTTTTGACTCTCCTCCTTTTCCTTGACCTCATGGCATTTCTGCAGCATTATTTCTCATCTCCTCTACTGTGTTAAAAGTTTTTCTTCCTAGGAATTCTCTGCTGCTATATTATTCCAGTTCTTAAGTTACATCTCGGTCTCCTTAAAGTTTATTCTTCCCGTTGCTGCATTGTGTGGACTAGATGAGTTCCTTGGTTTAACTATGACTTCTATGATCCCTTCCCTCTCTCCTTTGGGCAATTTATATAATTACTCATTGAATGAATTATTTATGAATTAATTTATGAACATTAATATCACCCAAATACTGTCTTCAATCTGATCTCCCTTAGGCCTAATCTAATTTTGCTCAAATGTTGAACATCACGTTCTAATCGATGTCTGTTTAGAATTCCTCTTGTTTTATTCAAAATGTTTCCTTAAGAAGCTAATTGAAGAAAATTGAGAAAATATAGAAAAGAAGAAATGAGAAAAAAATTATCTAATATTCCCTTTCATCTTTTTTCACATGAAGAGATTATTTTGTTTATTTTTATAAGCATAATTACAAGCAAATGTTTTATATATATGTGGGTATCTATAACATATGCTTGTTTTCTTCTATTTTTTAATGTAATATTATAAGCACTTTTTTGTTATTACTAATGTTTACAGATATTTCTCATGACTGCATAATATTCTGTTAAGAGGTTATATTATTTTTTCCTTAACCATTTTTGTATTGTTCAACATATATGTTGTTTCTCTGTTTTTCTGTTAAAAAATAATGTTGAAGTTAATATCTTTCATAACAAAGCTTTTTCTTATTGTAAGTTTTTTTTTTAATGATAAATCCCCCAAAGTGGACTTTTTGGATGTAGATTTAAAACTTTAATATATATTATCAGTTTTTTTGTATAGAGTTTTACCAACTTCCACATCAGCAATCTGTAAGAATATCTGTTTTAGTACTGCCTTGCTAAAATGCTTATATTTTCTTTCTTTCTTTTTTTTTTTTGAAAGCAGGATTTAGTAAGAGGACAGAAAAGCTCCTACAGTGGGAGGGGACCCGAGGGGATTGCCCACTTAAATTTTCTGTTCTTTGAACATTTGATTTTTTTTTTCCTTGCAAGAAGATTGATGGTGTGTCTTAGTGAAGAAACCTACAATTTAGATATTTTTGTTACATATACATATAAAGAACTGATAGTAGAAAGTTGATGATAAAGTTCTGCCTTTTACTAATAAAAGCATGTTTACTTGGAAGCAGAATCTCAGAAAAGAAAAGACCTGAAAATAAAAATCTGATATGGTTTTAAAGGCAGTCTCTGAATCTGTGAGACAGTCGTTTAGCATGAATATCTCTGTAATTCCTCTCCAGAATAAGAAGTTATTCTTGATTTCTTACTTTTATGTAGGAAAACAATTCCAACAGAGAGGGAATAGTTCTCTTTCTGCAGATTTGAGATTCACATATCTATAAAAAACATCTTCCCAAGGGCACATACAGATGGACATTTTCTGATATGCTTGTTATCTGCTGGCCAAATGAAGTGATTGTTTAGCAAAGTGTCCATGAGAAAAGTATGCTTTCCCCTGACATAGGCATGTGCTGCTCATGGTGGTAGGGTTGGCTCAGATCATTAATTAAATTCTTCCTACTAGTTTATACAGAATGTACTGTCAGTTTCTAGAAGAAATGTTTGTGCTTGCAGCGTTCTTTAGAAAAGCTTGAGCTCTGATATTTTACAGCAAACAATCCATGTCTTACCAAATCTGATTTCTGGAATCCCTTTCTCTTAACTCCCTGGTTTTCTGGGTAAGTGATACTTGAGAAAAAGTTAGAGAAAATATAGGTGCTTGATAACACATAACTGGTATCTTCTGTATTCCCAGCTTTTTGAAAAATCAAACTGCTGGTGATATACTAAAAGCGAAGTTTTATAAAATGTGAAACATTCATGAAAGGAATGATGAAAGAAAGGCTAGGTTTCCTGCCAGCCTTGCGGTCAACAGCAGTACTCTGGCCTGATTACTTAAGCCGATGTTTTTCCTAAATCAGTCATGAATCAGTAATTATCAAGTTTTGCAATACTAGGCGATTCTCTTGAGAATAGCAAATGATTTGTAATGTTAAGTTGATCACTGTTTTAAAAAAGAAATAATTTGGCTCCTCTTGATGGGTTTCCCTGGGCACTGGGCAGAACCCCTATTGATTTAGTGGGGCTTTGTCGTGAAAGCTTTGCAGATTTATCTTTCTTACATGATCAAATAGCACATATCTGCTTTCTTTCCCCACAAAAATAAGAATACTGTTGGTGTGTGGTGTATTGGTTTCACTTCTATTCATTTGGATTAACTACTTAAACCACAATTTAGTCCAAAAAGAAAAAAAAGAAAGCCATAGTTGAAAATTCAGGAATGAAGAATTTTGCTTAATTTAGTTTGTTCTTGCATGTTTTGGGATGACTTGTTGGTAACTGTTGGTGATCTATATATCTCCTATAAGATGTTCTCCTTCATGCCTTGGGATTGTAGATCTTAGAGTAGGAAGGAATTGGGTATGAATTTTTAGCTTCAGTCCCCTGATTTTTGAAGCTCATAGGAGTTAAAAAAACGGTCTCAGTTATGGAGCCCAGAATTGATTGACTAGGGATCCAAACATGGGCTTTTTTTCTTACACAGTGGCATTATTTTAGATACAGAAAACCTGAGGCTCGGTGAATTACATCCTTTGCAATTTGTTTTGATATGCTGCATGATGCCAGGATTTTAAACAACTTGTTTCTTGATTGTACAGGTCCTTCAGGCTGTTACTCTTCTTTTATAATCGCAATCCTATGCCTACTACATATTTCACTCAGGAGGCCTGTTCAATTTTGTCTACCCCTTGCTTTTTTACCTTTGGAGGTACTCTTCTTGGGCACATCTTTGACCTCTGGAGTTTTTCCAAGAATCTTAATGCCCTAACATCCAAGATAGACCCTTGGGGGTACAGGAGAGCCACCATCAGATAAGTCTTTCAAAATACTCTACAATGCCACACATCTCTTCTTTAAGGGGCTGCATTATTTTAGTTCTTTAGTTAGGTCTTCATCTTGGAGTGTCCTTTGTCTAATAACTATATCTTTTTTGAGTACTAATGAGTTTTGGCATTTGGGGCTCTGCCCAGATACTCTGACTAGCATCCTAGGAGTTTGGTCAGTTTCCTGGTAGAAATTGTATTGTCCCATTCTCTATTTTTTCACCACCATTCACCGGGCTCTGGTACCGTGACCCATGGCTAATTGTCAACATTGTGACAGACCTGTTGTGTGGGTTCCCAGACTCGTCTATTGTGCTATCAAGGGGGAACTGCAGAAGTTCACACAATCACAAGATTGGAAGGGAGCCTACTGGTCATTGAATGCTTGCATCACCCCTACAAAGTCACTGCCAAGTAATTATCTAGCCTTTCGGGAAACTTATTACCTCCCAAGGCGGTTCATTTTAATTCAGACAACTCTGACTGGTGGGAAATTCTTTCTCATACCTATTCAGCGTTGATTTGTTTCCCATATTGAGTAAAATAGAATTCCTATTAATTAGACGCCCCCCCCCCCCGCCCAGAGTATTTCCAGAGTTGACTTAACCTATTACTTTTGGGAGGAAATCTTATTTGCATTTACAGAACTGGTTGGATACTGCCTTGTGAAATTCAGAATGCAGCTTTACATCATCAACAGACCTGAAGTGGGCATTTAATGGAAAACATTTGTTGACCTAAATGGAATTATTCTCTGAAGAAAGCAGGGATGGCTAGGAGTATAGTGCTCATAGCATGTATCATTCTTTTGGCAGCTACTGCCTTGGGGTAGTTATTTTATATGCATAAATCTTGCCTAAACAGTCAGTTGTTAAGTTCCTCTGGGTGTGGATCTCTCTATGTGCGATCTCCAACAAATCAGCTAGTGAAAGAAAGTGAAAGTGCAAGGATTGCTCCTCTTGACACTGAATTACTTTTCTTTTTTGCTCCAATGATGCATGGTGGTGGCAGCAGTGTGTGTGTGTGTGTGTGTGTGTGTGTGTGTGTGTGTTGGCAGGAGCCCAGGGCCATCTCTGTCTTATCAAGGGTCTTGGAATGAATCTGCCAACAGAAACAAGTTTTCCCAGGCTGGCCTACACAATCTATCCATTTCTGCCTCTGACATAGTCCTGCAGCACTGGCAGAGCTACAGAAGGGGTTAAATTGACACTTGGGTGTTGGTCTGGCAACCTGACAACCACATACCAGAAACACCCTTCTCCACTCATCTGCCTGATGCATGCTTCCTCATTCTTCAGGCCTCTGTGGAATGTTTGTGGAACCTTCCTGATCCACCCAGGCAGAAGGCTCACCTCTTCTTTCTTGACCTCACTGTACTGTGGAAAGTCCTCTAATTTTATATATGCTGCATTACATATGTATTATTTGCTTCCACCACTGTCTCCCTTGTTCTTCTGTCAACTTCTGGAGGAAAGAGAGTCTCATTTCTCTTTGTTTCCCTGTGCCAAGAACAGTGCAAAGCAGGGAGATGCTCAAGGAATATTTTTAAATGACTATTGAAATAGATGGGTCGTTGGTGTAGAGAAATGCATCCCTAAGTGTTAGAGAATCTATTTACAAACAAGCTTTTGGAAAATAACAAATTTGAAGTTGGAGATCACTTGCACTATTTTGTGTGCTTTCACGGCATGGTAGGCATGACTAAACAGCACCCTTTCAGTTAACCATAGTGAGAGTCCTGCAGTCAGATGAGCCATGAGCTGGAACAGGAACACAGTGAGGCAGGCCATGAATATAGGGACCTGCTGTGGATGTCCTGAGAGAGCACGGAATGGCAAGTAGAATGTGGTGTCCTCTGGATATGGCAGCCAAGAACAGATCAGGCAAGCAGTTGGCTTTATAGAGTCTAAAGAGTTTTTAGGGCTTAAGTGAGATGCCCTAAAAGTGGTTGAACAAAGCAGTAGGAATTGAGTATCTTGCACTTCATCCTGAAAGGCTATCAGCAACTAAGTGGTGGGTGTGTAAAGGAAGCACCAACAAGGACCTGGCTGAGCTCTAAACCCAGGGGGACACTGGCATAAAGCCATTCATTCATTCAGAAAATATTTATTGAATACTTACTGTGGAAATGCTTCTAAGAGGAGTTAAATTATTGATCTGAGTATCAGTAGGAAAAGAAAAAAGATGCCCAGTTACCAACATTGGGGTACACGATCAGGGCTGGAACTAACTACTGTGACAGGAAGTGAATTTCTCATTATGTGGATAGAGGTCCCCTAAGGGTCTTTTGTTTTTAGTCAGGATTTATCCTAGAGAAAGGATGGGTCAGAGATTCCAGGGTCAAATAAACCCAGCAGTGGCAAGAAGACAGTCTGGAGGCTAGGGTACCAAGAAGAGCCTGACAAACATCTCTTGACTGATAGAGCTGCATCCAGCCTAGAACTGTCTATTAAACCATTAAGTAGTTGACTGGCCATACCAAATGATGGTACTACATAACAGAGTATAGGGAACACTGATTTTAATAACATCTTCCACTTGAAAAATACTCCATACTTACAAAATTCTTTCACATTTCACTGGATTTCAAAATTCTTTTAGATAGGCAAGAGTGGTATTATGCCCATTTTTTGGATGAGGACATTAAGGCACCAACAACTTAAATGGATGGTTTAACTCCTGGCTAGCTAGTGGCAGAGGCGGGACTAATAACTATGGGTTTCTCATTACTAGATCACTGCTTTTTCTCTTATGCCATTGCTTTGCTTATGTAATGCTGTGACAACTCTTGGAGGGTCACCGTTGCTGAGAATTCAGTCTAGATCTGATGGACTTCTGGGAAATAGGACCCTGTTGAGTCTGAGCATTCAAGTAGATACTCTTAGCAATAATCACGAACCCAAGCATTGTTTAAGATACTTGCTTTAAGAAACATGTTTCAATTCTGATTAGTGAGTTATTATCTATTTTAAGGTCTCCTTAATGTACTAAAGTCATTAGCGATATCTGAGATTTAAGAATATCAGTTTCTAGTAAAAATGCTCCAATTTTTGTGATTTCATCCTGTTGCTTCATTATGGAGTTCTTATGTGCCTAACACATGTTAGGCACTATTCTAAGCTTTGAGGACATGGCAATAAACAAAATAGAAAAAATTCTGTTTTTGTCATCGGGATTTTATTCTAGTTGGGGAAGGGGTGTTTACGGGGGACGCTAGCTAAAACCAAGAAAAGCATTAAAGTACATCAGATGGTTGATAAATGCTGTAGAGAAAAAAAAATGCAACGGGAATGGGGTCAGAATTTGTGGGTGTGTGGAGGGGTTGAAATTTTAAATAGGAACATTAGGGGAAAGTCCCGCAAAAAACACTGAAGGAAATACATGTCTATGTACATCTTTGAAAACTACCAAAATTATGCTTAAATATTAAATTAAATATCCAAGCTACCTATCAATAATTATTATTGAGCATACACACACATCCCCACCCATACTCACACACATATACACAGATAAAATCTAGCATTTACTAACCAAAAACTATTTGTACCCTTAAAGCTACTGAAATAAAGAAAAAAAATCTAGCATTTACTTTTCAAATTAACCTCCAATTCTTTATTCACCTAAAAGATAAAATCAGTTTGAATTTGTTTTTTGTAGAACTATATGAATATGGAATTCAGTTATTACTAATCTCTGCTTTTTTGTTTGCAGACCTCCCACCGCTTAGCTCAGTGATAAAATTCCACAATAAATTTTGACTTGAAAGATTGTAGGATATCACGAAGATGAGAAAGATAAATGAAGGCTATGAGATGAGGCAAATATTTGGCACATTCTGTGAAGCACTTAGAACAAGCTTTATTAAGTGTGGTGGAATCAGATGATCATTATTGTTTTTATTTTTATCTGGGGTCAAACATAATTAAAATAAAACATTTTCTGTGGGTTTCCAAATTAGCCCAACAATTTATTGGTCTCCAAAGATCTTTGTAGATGGTAATCTTGGCAAAGAGTTCTAAAACAGAGGAAAGAAGTAGGAAAGTAAGTTCTTTAAAAACAAAACAAAACAAAAAGCCCCAAGAAACACCATGAAATAATGTTTTGTGACATATTGAGAATTCAGTTGAAAGGTGCTGTTAGGGATTCTATGGCAAGCTGAGCCCCCAAATGCCCAGTTTGTCATGGTGTGGAACAGCAAAAATTTAGGAGGAAATGTGTTAGCTGCCCTCTTGTGGTCAAATGGAAGGTTTTTGCCTCTTTGTCTCAGTATTCACAGGAAACAATGATACATTTATTCCCTGGAGCTATTCAATTAAAGATCCTAGAGTAATAAATATTTCAAGTTTTCAGATGGGCTCACAAGGTCTTTCCCTCGAAGCAAGACCCTGAAGACCCGGACTACATACTTTTCAGTTGAGCAAAATCCCTGGCTATTGGTAAATTATGTTAAAATTGTGGCCCCTTTCACTACACGCCGAGGGGAGTCATGTGAGGCTTTTAAAGGAAATTCTCAAGTCCACAGATGTTTTCTTGGGTGAAGTGACAGGAGTTAACTGCAAATTTTTAGGGAAATCCTCAGGTCTACAAATACTTTTTTAGGGGAAGTTTGGAGGGTTAACTGCAGAGGCAGATATATAAAATAATAACAGGAAGAGCTTTGGCACCTCTCAGCGGAATGATCAAGGCTAAGACACTTAACTCGAGAGCTTAGACTTTAGTTTCCTCATATGTAAGATGAGACTGTTCAAAGTCAACTTCTAATATCCTTTTAGCTTTAAAACTCTATAAATATGGGATCTGATAGAACAATCTGCTTTTTGGTCTCTGGGATTTCTTTTCTTTCTGGCTATATAGCTTTATGATTAGTGAGCTAAAGAGCCATAAGGGGAATTGTGTGATGAAACCTTTGAAAATTGCAGGACTACAAGGAGATTTGTAGAACAGCTCCATTGACCTTGTGATAATTTTTCAGTTTATTCATACATGTACTGAATTTATTAAGTATCTGCTATGTGCTATGTATCATTCCAGGAGTTATTAATACAATATTGAAGGGAAGAAGAGAATCCTTGTCTTCAAGGTGCTTATAGTTCGAAAAAAATTTAAATGTAATCATTTCTGTGTGGTGTTACACAGTTTGCTTATATGCTCATATGATTCTAAAAATATTACGAGGAACTTGTCTTAACTTCAAAGATCTTTGAGGTGGGGTTGTCTTGAAGATTAGAAACTCCCAATAAATTTGGCAAGAGCTGGGTCTGGACTCAAAACTCTCAATTCAGGGAAAGTGTATACTTCAATAAAGCTTCCAGTGAAAGAAGTATCTATCCATGCCTTGGTCATTCTGAAAACTGTTCTTCCATGGGCCATTTTTTAACACAAAAGGAAATCCTAATGTGTCTTATAGCTTTTTGGAAAATGTCTTTTCTATGTTCTGTACTTATATTCATATCATACCATGGAATGGCTAATTCAAGAAGCAAGATTTGTTTTAAATGACATGATTTTTAAAAAATTTTATCAGACTAAGATTGTTTTTTTTGGTTTGTTTTATCCTCAAGTCCTTGTGCATGCTTCGATGTCTTAAGTGAAGAAACAGTCTTAAATTTGGCAACATTAATTGTTTTGGATATGAGAAAGCTTCAACTATATATTATTAAAATGAAAGTTGATTTACATTTTTAGTTATATGGATATACACATGTGTCCTATGATCAAGTTACAGGAGCTTGATAAAAATGATTATTCCAGATTACAAGAAGTTCTGGGAGGAACTCTTGATGACACAGAATTTTTTTCCCTGTTGCCTTGGTATTTTCGGAATATCTTACACATCATCGACTATATGTGGCTTTGTTGTAAGTTAGAGTTTGGTTAGATAGAACATTTGAACTCTATTCAACTTGGCAATGTGAAGAGCCTGGAGTCCAATGATTTGTCTTTAGGGCGGTGTTTGGGGAATAACAAAATATTTCAGAATCATTAAGGGTATTCCAACAGGGAATTTGGGAGTGGTTGAGATGCTTTGTGTACTTCTAAGAAGACAGGATGGGAGAGATTAGAGGAGGAAAATGGTTTTAAAATTTCACTTAGAGATTTGTAAATATAATCAGCATTACTGCAGGTTCATAATAAAATAAAATAATCAACCTAATAAAAAGATGATGGCCTTTTCTGGTCTCAGTTAAATAAAGCTGAGAAGGTGCCGGGCTCAGTGGCTCAGCCTGTAATCCCTCGCTTGGCGAGGCTGAGGTGAATGGATTGCCTGAGCCCGCGGGTTCGAGACCCACCTGGGCAACTTGGCGAGCCCTCATCTCTACAATAAATCAAAAAATTAGCCAGGCGTGGTAGCGCGCGCCTGTAGTTCCAGCTACTTGGAAGGCTGAGGCAGAAGGATCGCCTGAGCCCAGCAGGTCGAGGCTGCGGTGGCCAGGAGCAGACACTGCACTCCAGTCTGGGCGACAGAGTGAGACTCCAACTCATAAAAAAAAAAAAAAAAGCTGAGAAGGTAAAATAAAAAATAACTTACGTGTTACAAAGGTAGGGTCATTAATGAGTGATATTAGGGTTCTCTCCTAGTCAAAGTCTATCTGTTAGGTAGATTTTTAAACACAGGGTGTGTGATATTTTGGTACAGATGGCAGCACCATATTACTTCCTTAAACATTATTTTCATGTAGAGAGGCTCAGAGGAAAGCAATGTGACGTCTTAAAAAGAACAAAGACCTAAGTACAGAAGATGCTGGGTCAGTCATTTGCTGACTGTGGTCTTAGGTAAGTTCTTTAGGCTCAGTATCTTCACTCATATATTAAGATGATTTCTGGTCCAAAGAAGGGTCCATGTTTTCCTCTTGCAACATCTTCTAGGTTTCTAGAAAAGTTTTGCTACATACCTGACTGGTCTGCAAGATTATGTCAATCAACAAGGCCTAAAGAGCTAAAAAAAAAAAAAAAAAAAAGTTTGGATGTTATTGTTTGGGTTAAGAAGTACATGAAAGCCAAAAGGGTCTTTGTTCCATGGTCTATAAGGAAATCTGCATTTTTGGCTTTTTGTTTAGGTGTGTGGATGTGGAGAGGAGCAGCGGGGGTTTATAGTTCCTGCAAATATGACTCAAAGATTTATCCAAGAATTTTCTATGTGGTTGTGATTTGAATCTGGTTGTTGGTTGCTTTTCATTCATTTGTTCTTTCATGTAATTCAAACATTTTGGCCATTGGGTGCACTTTATTATTATTATTTTTTAAAGCAGGATTTATTGAGAGGACAGAAAAGTTCCCACAGTGGGAGGGGGACCTGAGAGGTTTACCTGGGTGCACATTATTGAAAACAGTTATTGTATCTTTAGGGTTAAGACTATGTTTAGACATTGCCTAATTCTGGATCACAAGCTCAAATGTGTGTGCTAGTTGTAAGTGAAGCAGGCCCTACCTAATACAGCTGTGGACTCAGGAGACTGGTGGATTTGGTACCTCAATCCAGACAGTAGCTACCAGTTAGCAGCTTGTTGCCACACCGGTATGAAGGCTGCACTGTTCCAGATCATCCAACTTTTTTGAGAGCAGTCAGAGATACAGGCTTTAATGTGAACTCTCTTCCAATTTTTCACAACATCATGCAAATCAAATAGCGCCCGTTGTTTGAGGACTGCTGGTCTGTATACTCGAGATCCAGATGCAGTTAAAACCTCTCTATCTGCTTGCTCACCAATCCTATGATAATTAAGAGCTAGATAACCTGGGATCAAATCACAATCCCATTACATACTAGCTGTGTGACCCTGGCAAGTTACTTGGCATCTAATTTATGAAGTAGAGGTGGTACCCTTATCTCATAGGGTTTGGGGAAGAAGTTAAATGAGTTAAAATATATAAAGTGCGTAGAATAGTGTCTGGGATGTAGTAGGTGCTATTTAAGACTGCATCCCTCTTCCTGTGAGGCCTGGAAAGAGAGAAGGAAGACAAAGGGAAACTAACCTTTAATGAGTGTTTCCTGTATGCCACAAATTATACCATGTGTCTTGTATAACATTTCCTCATTGAATCCTCGTACAGACTTAGACTTTTGAGGGAGGTTTCATTCATGTTTTACAGTAGAGAACTCATTGAAATTCAGTGGACTTGTTCAAGGTAAGTTTAGGATTTAGACTTAAACAGATCTGATTCCAAACTCATCATTTTACTAGAAACCTTATCATCCTTGATCCAGGGAATTTGTTGTGAATTTGGTGCCTACTAGAACCTCTTTCTTAAAGGAATTTATGGGAAATTACCTTCTAAGTGAATCTACTTGGGTCCAGATTAACTAGAGAGAGCTTTGCTACTCATAAACTGATTTTCCCTACCAGGCAAGCATCAGTTCCTTGAGGGCAGAGATTTGGTCTTTTTCTTTCTGAAGTTCCCAGCATATTTGATGAACTCAAACGCTTACAAAGGTATGAAAGAAGGACTCAAAATATGAGGCTCTTACAGTTTTGGAGTGTCTGGACATGACACAAAATGATAGGTCTGGCCAGACCAGGTACTAGCCTTTAATTACTGCACTAAAACCTCCAAAATGTTACAAAGCTTGTGCTCCCTTCCTAATAGAGTTCCTTAAGGTATCAATGAATAGGATCAGAGTGTGTGGAGATGTGGAGGTGTGTGTGAAGGGAAGGAAGAGGGAGGGAGAATAACAGTGGGAAACTTGTCTGTAGAGATAAGAGAAGCTGGGCAGTGAGAGGCAAAAGCCATTGAGCAAACTTCCTGTCAGCTGCGCACAATGATTTTCAGCTTAAGTGAATTTCCCAAATCAGGACAGAATCAAGATGCACATACAACAGTTTCTTTGGAAAGCCCTTTTCACCTCATCAGGCTCTGCTGAAAACAGCTTTTGTTTTTGGTAGATGGAATAAAAGAGTATGAGACGTTTACTTAAAAGAGTATCTGCTGTTATCAATTATACAAAGTACTTCCCAGTTAGGGCTTAAGTCACATCTATCTACAACTCTGAGGCAGAAAAATATGAGTTTTTCTGCTGGCTGGCAAAGTGTTTTTAGAGGATCTTAATTCCTCTTCTATCTGAGAAGTTTGAACTTATACACAACTTGCTAGTCCTTGCCTCGTTGACTCAAACTTGTTAGAAGTCAGTGAAATTACCAAAACCACAAACTAAATGATGAATAGATCTGTTTTTAAGAATCAAATGGAAAACAAACAGGCAAAAGAGAACTACAGTTCCCATTCTGTCCCTTTATCACTTTGCTCTTTTTCTCCCAGTAGATTAAGGGACTGTGGAGGCTGCTGAGTCACCACCCTGCTGTTCCCTTTCAGTCTCTCCAGATGGAGTGCCAAGCCTGCGAAGGCTGCGCCGCCCCATCCCGGGGGTCAGGCAGGCTCACAGATGGACCTCTGGAACTAATCCAGATGCAGAGTAACACTGAGCCCATCCATCCAGAGCCAAGGGTCAGTATCTGAATGAATGTTCAGCAAGCGTTCTTTAACAGGCTTAATGCAGAGTCCCATGCTTCCTGACTGAAGGAGCTCTGGCAAGTTACTTACCCTCTCTGATTCTCAGTTTCCTCTGTGAAATGGGAATAATCCTAAAACCTACCTTACATGAGTGGGATGATTAAATTAATTTTACCACCTCTAAAAGGCTTAGTGCAGTGACTGGCACATGTTCATTAATACTGTTATTATTAACAAAATGTTTTAGAGGTGACCATATTTGCATTGGAAATAACCGTTTTCAAAGTGCTTTTTACTTTGTGAATGATTTCAAAGGGCCCTTGATGTGAGATCAGGCACTTTCATTCACCACTCTCCAAACATTAGAGACAGAAATCTCCCAGTAGAAATCTCCATTTCTATTATAAGCAGGCTTTTATCCCTTTGTGTAAATTATCTAGACTTCATAAAGGGATATCATATGGTCTTGCTTCTTGGAGGGGGAAAATGTGAGTATATGTAGATAAAGCAATGCTCAATTTAAAAAATAAGTCAAAGAAGGATAAACTGTTTTTTAAAGAAGTAATGTTCCATACTTTTTCCATATACTACATTTTTTCTCATGTACACTAAATGGGCTACAAAATTGTCAGGTCCAAATACACATTTCAAAGAGCTTGTTTCTAGTTCATATTTCAAGGTGTTTTTGATCAGTGAAAAGCACTATTATTAATTTTCAGGGATTGCCCCTTGACATTTCCTTGTATCGCATTTTTGTAGGAAGAATAACTGATTGCATTACAGTGGTAGAGCAGGTTTCAGAACTGTGCCCTCCAGTCAATTGCACTTCTTTTAAAGTATGTTGCATCCCCAAGATTATTCCTTAGTAAAGTTGGGATGGAGCAGTCTAGTATAGCAAAAGGCTACAGGCTTGTATTTGAATCCTGGATAACCACTTATTATTGAATTTTGAATGCATTAGTTATTTTAATACATTTATGGAACAAACACATGGTTCTCAAAGTTTAACATGGATCAGAATCACCTAGAAAGCATGTTAACACAGATTGTGGATACCACCACAGATTTTCTGATTCAGTAGGTCTGCTGTTTGGCCCACTAATTTGCATTTCTAGTAAGTCCCCAGGTAATGATAGGGACCTCACTTTGAGAATAAATTAGACCTCACTAGAATAAATTATGTGTAGTAAGTTAGGCTCAGATGGTAAGTTGTGAACAGCAGGTTAATTATTTGGGGGCAGAGTTTTCATATCTATAAATGGGAAGAATAATGAGAAAAACTTGGAAGAATTAGAGATACCGTATAGATGCACCTGGCACTATAAATTATGGTACTTAGTGGGCAATCGATAAACAGCCTATACTATTTTTTTTTCTTTTTTTTTTTGAGTCGGAGTCTCACTCTGTCACCCAGACTGGAGTGCAGTGGCATGCTCCTGGCCACCGCAGCCTCGACCTGCTGGGCTCTGGCGATTCTTCCGCCTCAGCCTTCCAAGTAGTTGGAACTACAGGCACGCTCTACCACGTCTGGCTAATTTTTTTGAGTTATGGTAAAGATGAGGTCTCGCCAAGTTGCCCAGGCAGGTCTTGAACCCACGGGCTCAGGCAATTTACTCACCTTGACCTCCCAAAGTGCGGGATTACAGGCTGAGCCACTGAGCCCGGCAGCAGATACTATTTTCCAGAGTTGGACAGCCTTGGATTCAAGCTCAGGCTTTGCTGGTTGCTGACCAAATGATCTGTTGTAAACTCCTTAACCTCTCAAAACATCATTTATTTGTAATGTGGATGCTATGGATTGAAGTAACCCTTTAAAATTCAGATGTGGAAACCCCAACCCCATGGTGATGGTATTTGAAAATAGGGTCTTTGGGAGATAACTGAAGATAGATAAAGTCATGAGGATGGAGCCCTCAGGATGGGATTAGTGCCCTTATAAGAAGAGACACCAAGCGCTCTCTCTTCCTCCCCCAATTCTACTATGTGGGGATACAGTGAGAAGATGGTCATCTGAAGGAAGAGGAATTTCACCAGGAACTGAATCAGCTGGGACCTTGATATCAGACTTTCCATCTTCCAGAACTGTGAGAAATAAATTTCTGTTGTTTAAGCCACCCAGTCTATGGTATTTTGTTATGGTAGTCCTTGCTAATACAGTGGAGATAATCCCCACACTGTAAAGTTTGGATATAATGAGATGTTGTGCATAGACCACTCAGAAGAATACTGACTACCCGTAGAAGGAGGTAGCCAATGAGTGTTAGTATCATTATTTAGTAAGAACGATCATCACTTTCCTTTCTTTAGATTCCTTTGCAGGATTTCTTCTCATGTAAACTTTACTAAGAACTCTTCAAATTTGATGGCCAACTTATTGTGGGCATGTGGATGAGATAAGTAGTGATAGTTAATTCAAGTCACTTACTTTCAACTTTGTTGCTACAGATTAATTTCTGTCTCAGCATCTTGGGACAGAAATTAATCTCATCCTTGGACTAGCACATAATTATATAAGATCAAAAATGGTATCAAACATCTTTCTGTGTTCAGCCTGTCCAAGAGAGTAAGCCATCTTGTGTGGCTCATTTTCCAGTGACGTTTGGGTTTTCAGAGCATGCTGGTCAGTTGTCTCCTGGGTGGTATCTTGCACATGTGTTTCCCATTAAAGTAGCAACTAAAGAGTGGCAACTGTGAATCTTTTCTGGCTGGTCCTCATGTTCCCTTTTCTTCTTCTGTAATTAGCCTGGGGTGGATGTTTTTGGAGGAAGGGAGGGGAAGGCTTATTTATGAATTGAAAATTGGACTCAATGCATATGACATTGGGTAAAATTGCTTAAACTAGCTGTGATGAAAATTTCTCCTGGTTCTCCCTCTCTAAAATTTCCTCATTTATAAGTAGATTCCTCAAGGACTTATATTTCTTCGATAGTCAAACATCTAATTTTGCTTTAAAAATCATGTTATAATACTAAAGGCTCAATTGAAGCTTTGAAAATAAAAAGAAAAGGAGTGAAGTCGAATGCCTCTGATTATTTTAGGAATAATATTTTATCATGGTGAATAACGTTATTGGAATTCCCTCAACATGAGGAAACAAGCTGCTGGGGGGGGGGCACTTTTAATAGTTTGTATTATCTTACTTATAAAAAGGACATTAAGTACAGCCACTCTGGAAGAAGTTTGGCAATTTCTTATAAAGTTAAATATACATGTACCATGTGACCCCGTAATCCCACTCCTGGGTATTTATCCAAGAGAAACGAAATGTTACATTCACACCAAAACAGCTCTATTCATAATTGCTAAAAATTGTAAATAACTCAAATGTCCTTCAATGGTCGAGTGGATAAACAAATGGTGATACATCTATATAATGAAGTACTACTTAGCAGTTAAAATGAACCAACTATTGAGACATTCAGCAACTTGGGTAAATCTCAACAGCATTTTGCTGAGTGAAAAGTTACACGACAAAGTTTACATGACATTCCTGAAAAGATAAAACCATACTGATAAAGAAGACACTAGTAGTTTTCCAGTGTTTAAAGGTAGGTGGGAAACTGTAAAGTATT
Organism: Tarsius wallacei; assembly: GCA_963574415.1. NCBI lineage: Eukaryota > Metazoa > Chordata > Mammalia > Primates > Tarsiidae > Tarsius > Tarsius wallacei. The sequence continues at coordinate 3,016 of CAUYQG010054409.1, read as the reverse complement.
AGTACCAGACAGTTTTGGGGGTGACAGGACTGTGTACCCTGATTGCGGTATTGGTTTCATTGGTCTATATGTGTAGTAAAACTCATAGAACTGTTGCCCAAAAGAAGTTAATTTTACTGTGTTAACTGAACAAATAATTCATGGTTTCAGGGAACATAGGGAAAGACATTATGTCCCTTTCAGGAATTTAGTTATTGTTCCAGTGCAGTAAGCAGTGAGGTTTTAGATGCATTGAGTTGAATCTATTATGGAATTTCTGTACAGGTAGGAAATATCAGGAAGATATTTATTTTTGGTTGCTATGCACACGGAAAGGATGTAGGAAAGATGGGTTTAATTTACCCATGGTTTCACATATAGCAACCAAAAATCATGGGACAATATGAGGGGACCCCAAAAAAACCCAGAATTATTTTTTGGAGGGTAGGCACCTTATAGTACAGGCTTCCCCCACTAGGTAAGTATTATAGGAACCCATTGACATCAGTGCACCAGCTAGTGTTGTTGTGAGAGGCTGTGTTCTGCTTCAGTGAATTTTTTTGGAAAGGGGATTTTTTGAATGATGTATAATAGATTACAGCATATATTGTGATTCAATAAACATATAAATTTTCTGCATTTTAGATGATTCATTTTGAAGCAAATGCCTCATCTGGAAGTTCAGTCTTTCCATTTTTTGGAGATCCTTTCAATGTGTTTTCCCATTTCATTATGGATGATTTACACTAACAACCTGCCTATACCATGCTGAGTGTTTGGTACTTTTTGACCAAAAATGGGCAGAACCCCCATGTCCCATCCTCCCTATTCACCCCATCTCACTCCAATTTATTTTTTGTTTCCCCAGATGAAAAAAATCCTCAAACAGAAATGTTTTGTTGATGAGGAGGAGAAACACTTAAAAGACATTAAAAACTGATGAGTTCAAAAACTCCTTTGAGCAGTGGCAAAAGCGTCTTGATAGGTATTGCATCAAACAGAGAGTACTTTGAAGATGACTGAAGTTTAAATATGTAAGAATAAATACACGATTATTTAATAAACAAATTCTGTTTTGGGGGGGGTGCCCCCTTGTCTGATGAGTTAACAATGCTCATAAATTGCTTTTTGAAATCTCCAAATCTCATCACTTATTAGCTTTCTATCTCCACTGCATTTCAAAAATGAATTGCATATGGATTCTGAGCCTGAGATGCCCGAGATGGGAAGTGGTTGGGTCAAAAGTGGGAGTTCACCTTCCTTTATACAGCACATCAGCTATTCATATTCTACCATCTGAAACTAATTTGTTGTATGTAATTTATTCCATAAAGTTGCTGGAATAAACAATGCATGCAAAGTTCCTTAGATGTGTATTCAGCAGGGACTTGCTTGGCTGTGTGTGATTTTCAGCTCTCTCAGCGCTTTCAGATGTACCATCCAGCACTTGCAATGTCATGTGGGTTCTCAGAGGGCCTATTATTTATAAACTAGGGTACTTGTGTGGCTGGTTTGCTATCTGTGTTGGATATGAGATGGGCCATTGTCCCCATTCCCAAGTTGTTCCTAAGTCCAGGTCAGTGAGTTAGTAATGGGGAACAGACATACCCATGCTGTACTTCTGGCCCAAATAAGCACAACAGGATTGGGATTGTTTGGTTAAATGTGTGAGAATTTACAACATTATGGTTTGTCAATTGCCACCCAGGAAATGAAGGGTACCTCAGATAGTGCATTTTTCACCATGGCATTTAGTTGCTGGGTATAGTCCAACTTCACTTCTTCAATGTGGATGCTGAAGCATTTTACAAAATTCCTCAAGTCTTTCCACCTCACAGTCTTTTTTTTTTTTTTTTTTTTTGAGTTGGAGTCTCACTCTGTCGCCCAGACTGGAGTGCAGTGGCAGCTCCCAGCCACCGCAGCGACCTGCTGGGCTCCGGTGATCCTTCCGCCTTAGCCTTCCAAGTAGCTGGAACTACAGGCGCGTGCTACCACGCCCGGCTAATTTTCGATTTATTGTAGAGATGAGGTCTCACCAAGTTGCCCAGGCGGGTCTCGAACCTGCGGGCTCAGGCAATCCACTCACCTCAGCCTCCCAAAGCGTGGGACTACAGGCTGAACCACCAAGCCCAGCTCTACCTCCCAGTCTTAATGCCAGGAGCTTTGCTGGGTGATGGCACAATATAGAGATAAGACACAATCTTCCTCACAGTCTTTACAACACAGCCCTCCCAGTCCACACATTCCAAACTGCATTTTGACTCTTTTATTTATTTATTTATTTATTTTTTATTTTTTATTATGGTATTATGGGGTACAGTTAGGGGTTAGGCATACAAAATTGCTTCGTTCAGGCACCCTTGGTGATAAGAGGTGTCTCCCCATCCCCAGAAAGATATCTATCACCATTTTTTTGACTCTTTTAAAGAGGGTATATAATAGGGCCAGAACAGACCACTTCTAGCAGTCTTTCATTTTGTCTCCATGATTAAATCAAAGTTGTAGGCTTAAAGGCTTCCCTTCTCAATTCTATACCATCACTATCACCTTAAGATACAAAGTACAAATAATTACAGAATATTTTAGAATACTTGTCATTTCTACAATTATACTCGAGTTTCTCCTTGTAGCAAAATGATTGACCCCTCTGCAGGAGTCTTCGGGCTTACATTTGAACTTTTGATACATCGTTTTTTCTTGCCTTACATCCTTGGACGCCCCAGTTCTTTTTTTTTTTTTTTTTTTTGAGTTGGAGTCTCACTCAGTCACCCAGATGAGTGCAGTGGCCGCTCCTGGCCACCGCAACCTCGACCTGCTGGGCTCCAGCGATGCTTCCGCCTCAGCCTTCCAAGTAGCTGGAACTACAGGTGCACGCTACCATGCCCGGCTAATTTTTTTTGATTTATTGTAGAAATGAGGTCTCACCAAGTTGCCCAGGTGGGTCTCGAACCCGCGGGCTCAGGCAATTCACTCACCTCGGCCTCCCAAAGCGCGGGATTACAGGCTGAGCCACCGAGCCCGGCCCTTTTTTTTTTTT
>CAUYQG010054408.1:0-19072 GCA_963574415.1 Tarsius wallacei | reverse complement strand
GTGAAGTCAGAAAGACTTTAGCTGCAGCTAAAACCATCAGTTACTGTGGCTAACTGAATGAAGCCATCAGTGACCAGTTATTTTACTAGGGAAACCTACTAAGTGAAGTCTTAAGATCTTTCTTGTTTGCAGAGACAGGGTCTCACTCTGTTGCCCAGGCTGGAGTGCAGTGACATCATCACACCTCACTGAAGCCTCCAACTCCTGGGCTTGAGAGATCCTCCCACCTCAGTCTCCTGAGTAACTGGGACTACAGGCAAACACCATCATGCCGGGCTAATTTTTAAAAAAAAAATTTATTTATTTTTATTATTATTATTTTTTTTTTAGTTGGAATCTCACTCTGTCACCCAGACTAGAGTGCAGTGGCCGCTCCCGGCCACCGCAGCCTCGACCCGCTGGGGTCCGACGGTGATCCTTTCGCCTCAGCCTTCCAAGTAGCCAGAACTACAGGCGCGTGCTACCACACCCGGCTGATTTTTGATTTATTGTAGCGATGAGGTCTCGCCAAGTTGCCCAGGCGGGTCATGAACCCACAGACTCAGGCAATCCACTCACCTCAGCCTCCCAAAGCATGGGATTACAGGCTGAGCCACCGAGCCCAGCTAAAAAAAACTTTTTTAGAGATGGGATCTTGCTATGTTGCCCAAGCTGGTCTCAAACTCCTAGGATCAAGCAATTCTCCTGCCTCAGCCTCCTGAATAAGAGATTTTTCTCTTAAATTAATTTTTGAAAAAAAAAAAATCAAGTAAACATGGTCATTGTGCTCTGAGAGTCATGCACACAATCATGACTTTTAAAAATTGAAAGTCATGATAAATGGAGACCTTGGAGTTTTTAGTCTCTCAAGCATATGCATCAATTACAGAGGGTCAGCACTATCACTGTTTTCTGCTCAGCGTGCCCCACCCCTGTGGTCTGCTTTTGTTCTGCATTGTGTTACATGGATTGATCTCGTCCTCACTCAGGTTTAAAAAACACGTAGGAAGCTTCCAAATGTGGAAAGGGCCAGTAATGGATTAATCTCTTCAACCAGAATCAAGAAAATACAACCTCAGGAACTGTGGTTCCAGTTTTCATATTTACTAGTGAACTTTTTTGAAGGGGAGGTCAGGGTCTCACTCTGTCACTCAGGCTGGAGTGCAGAGGAATGATGATGGCTCACCGCAGCCTCCACCTCCTGGGCTCAGGCGATCCTTCTGCCTCAGCCTTCCGAATAGCTAGGACTGCAGGCATACAACACCATGCCCGGCTAATTTTTTTATTTTTTATTTGTAGGGATGAGGTCTTGCTATGTTGCCTAAGCTGGTCTCAAACTCCTGAGCTCCAGTGATCCTCCTGCTTCAGCCTCCCAAAGTGCTGGGAGTGTAGATGTGAACCACTGCGCCCAGCCCATACTTACTAGTACATTTTTAAAAATATATTTTTATATCTAGACACTGTTTTGTTGTATCTATGTTTTAATTGTGAAATACTACCAATCTATTTTGGGGGAAGTTCGGTTACAATAATGAATGAATTTTTAAAAAAATAAAACTAATACCTAATTTCTGTCCACATTTTTTACTATTTTCCTTAGGAGCCAATTCCTAGAAAAGTTTTTGAGGTGTATAATATTTGTGGCCAACCAATTGGAGTCCCATCAGCAGTGTAAAAAAGTGCCTTCCTCACTCGCCCCTCCCAATCCTGCAACGTATTTTCGTATTTATCCTGTCGCTTCACATTCTTTCATTTAAACTGATGATAACGATTACATCAAACATTAAGAGGAGCTAGTTAAGGTTGTATTACGTGCCAAGTGCTAGCTAAACACATTTAATCCACAACTCTATGATAAGTGGCCATGATCATCCCATTTTGCAGAAAGGGAAACTGAGGCATGGAGAGGTTAGGTATGTGGTGGATATCATTTGGATGGACATCCCTCCAAACCTCAAGAAAATGCCGTCTCCAGTGTTGGAGGTGGGGTCTAGTGGGAGGTGCTTGGATCATGGGGGCGGATCCCTCATGAATGGTTTGCTTTTCTCTTGGTAGTGAGTGAGTTCTCACTCTATTAGTGCCCGTGAGAGTTCGTTGTTTAAAAGAGCCTGGCACCTTCTTCTCACTCTTGCTCCTTCTGCCATGACTGTAAGCTTCCTGAGGCCTCAGCAGAAGCCCAGCAGATGCTGGTGCCACGCAGAACTATGAGCCAAATACACCTCTTTCCTTTATAGATTACCCAGCCTCAGGTATTTCTTTTTCACAATGCAAAATGAACGAATACGTGGTGACGACGGAGTTAGATCCCCGGAAATCTGGTTGCAAAGGAGATGCTCTCTCATAGGTCCTCTGCTAAAATGGAAAGTTCTGGAGGGCAGCATCTGTCTTTTCCTCTACCTCATTACTCAGGTGATCCTGAAGTGTCCCACAGTATTTCACATAAACCAGTGTAATAACAGTTGTCATGCGGAGGACAACACGTGGAGACTGGTGTGTGAAAGTCCACACAGTATGAAGTCTGGCAATCAAGTTCGTGAACTCATCCTAGAAAAAGTGCGACATACCTCATTGCTGAATGTCACTATGGTCACCTTCAAAGAACTCCCCTTGGAAAGCTACGCACTGATGCCAGCCCCTAGTCTACCCATCGAAGTCATTTTGGAACTCTTTTTCTGGAATGGTCATCAGAACTGTCGTTGTAGTACCCTCGATGTCCTGAGTGACATCAAAATGTCTTCCTTTCAATATTTCCTCTATCTTCAGGTATAGAAAAAAGTCACTGGGGTCCAGATCTGGTGAGTAAGGAGGGTGTTCCCCTTATTTGTTTACTGGTTAAAAACTCCCTTACAGACAGACGATGCATTGTCGTGATGCAAGAGTTCCTTCGGGACCATTGTTGCACACACCTTTCCCATGTCAAGATGTTCAGTTAAGATTATCCTAAGTGTCCCTCTACTGATGTTTGTTTGGTCTGCTATGCTTCTCACAGTCGGCTGACTATTTTGACACACAGTTGAACAAATTTTTGCCATGTTTTCATCAGCTCTGCTCCTTATGAGCTGTCCTGACCTTTCTTCGTCAGTGACATTTTCTCTCCCCTTAGAAGAACGTTTAATCCATTTGTACACTGCCATTTTCTTCGTGGCATTATCCCCATAAACTTGGACTGACGTCCCCGATTTCACTTCCACTGTTGCCAAGTTTAACAAGAACTGTAGTGTTTGTTCGTTGCTCTAATTCAAGCTCCAACATTCTTGCAACAGCCCACAAAAATATGCAATAATGAACGCTACTCAGAAAGACGCTGCCACACGACAACACAACACAGCTGTGAGTCACTGATATACCAAGGTTATGAAATCTTGCTGAGTTGTTTGTACAGTGCTGCCAACATAAGCACATAGTGGCTAGTTAGCAAACTTACTTGTCAGACTTCATATGTAAAGAACTACGGTAACTGTTTTTCCCGTTTTGCCTATGGTCTTTGCTTGTCTCCCAACCATAGATTAATTGAAATAATAATTAAGACTCACTTCTTTACTGCCAGTAACTGAATCCCACCATTCTTATTCCTTCACGCACACACGACTATACGTCAGACGCCATCACAGGAACTAGAGACAACAGAGCAAGCAGGGAAGGCTGTATTTGTTCTGGTTCTGTACAGACCGTGTCCCCCAAACAGCACTAGCCCAACAAGACAGACTATTTCTCTTTCACATCACAGTCCCCAGATAGGGAGTCCAGGGACCACTAGGGCTTGGGAGGCCCAGGTTCCTGCTAACTTGTTGCTCTTCTGATCCTTGGAGTTGGCATTTTCTGTACAGGGCCAGGGAGTCATTATCTTAGGCTGTGTCTGCCACAACTCTGTCCTCAAAGGTCAATGAATAAGTATGTGTTCTAATATAATTTTATTCACGAAACAGGCCACAGACCATAGTCCCCTGACTCCTTCCCGACAGCACAGCTTCTGAAGCTTTGATGTGCATACCAATCCCCCGGGGACCTTGTGGAAGTGACAATCCAGGTGCAGTAAGCCTACATTTCTCAGAAGCTCTGGAGTGAAGTCCAGGTGGTGGGGCTGACCCCCTGTGATAGCAAGGCCCTCGGGTGCCATCCTCCTCAGTACCTGGTCTCCTGAGTGTTCCTGCCAGGGAGGAGGGGCAAAGGAAAGGACACGCCTTCCCTTAAAGTTAACCTGTCACTTGCGCTCACAGCAACACGGCCACACCTGGACACAGGGGGACATGGAAACAGGCAGTCCACAGGCTACGCAGCAGGCACCCAGCTCAAATCGGGGAATCCAATCCCTTCTCTTCCCACCCACGAGATGCACCTCCTTGCACCCCTGTTCCAATCTATGCCACCCACCCAACCCTATGGTTGGGAGTACTTCTGCCCCAGTCCACACTCAGCCTTGGCCTCTGCCTGAGTCTTGGCCTCCACCTGAGCCTTGGTTCCTGCCCCCACCCATGCCCTTTCTTCCATCAGGCACGGACAAGCCGAGCAGTACCCCACCCAGCTCCATGCCCCCCCTAGCCACTGCCCTGCTTTGCAACTCCCTTCACAGCTGGTGTCCTCTGCTGCCACATCACTTCCTATCTCCCCAACTCACCCAAACTAGACCAGCAACAAGGGCACTGGCCACAAACCCTGCCACACCTCGTGCACACCCTCTCCTCCTCCCATGATGTGTAACTCGGTCCATGACTGACACACATGACCACCCCCCTCCGTGGTTTCTGCTCCAACATCATTGGTTTTCCTCTGCCCACTCTGTGGCCTCCTCTTTCCTGCACCACCCCCCAGCCCAGATCCCAGCCCTCCAGAGGCCCTCCCAGGAAGCTTTCACTCCCTGGTCTTAAACACCCTCCCAGGGCGAAAGCGTCCCATTTATGTTTCCATCGTGGATCTTCAGATTTGTGGGTGTGATGCCAGCTGACTCTCCATGTGGGTTCGTGGACAGGCCTCTCACAGTGAGTTGTCCAGCTAGAACTCTCCATCCTCCTCCCACCAGATCCTCCCCACACCTGTCCTCTTAGCCCACCCATCACCTGGACCCACTTCTCGGGACCCAGCCAGGATATCTCACCATCTCAATGGCATATGCACAACAATCCCAGCCCCCAGCACCTCCACTGCTACAAGGGCCTTCTCTTTGGTGTTGGTGTTCCTGTTACTCCTGAGCTCCCAGACCCCTTCTCCACTCAGCTGCCTGGAGACATTCTCATTTCAAACACTCTGATGGCTTTGCATTGTACAAGGGGGACCCAAAAAACCCAGAATTTATTCATAAAAAATTGTGTATTGGCTGGACGCAGTGGTTCAAGCCTGTAATACCAGCACTTTGGGAGGCCGAGGCAAGACGATCGCCTGAGCCTGCGCATTCGAGACCAGCCTGGGCAATTTGGCGAGACCTTGTCTCTACAATATTAAAAAAAGAAAAAAATTAGCCAGTCATGGTAGCTCATGCCTGTAGTTCCGGCTACTTAGAAGGCTGAAGCAGAAGGATCGCCTGGGCCCAGCAGGTCAACGCTGGGGTGGCCGTGAGCGTGCCACTGCACTCCAGCCTGGGCGAAAGAATGAGGCTCTGACTCAAAAAAAAAAAAAGTTGTATATTAATCCACACACGTTTAAACTTCAGTCACCTGCAAAGTACTCTCTGTTGGATGCAGTACCCCTCTTGAAATGCTTTTTCCACTCCTCAAAACAGTTTCTAAACTCATCCACGTTGATGACTCTTAGCGCTTTTGCTGTTTTTTGATTCACCTCTTCCACACTGGCAAAACATTTCCCTTTAAGGACTTTTTTCATCCATGGAAACAAAAGAGTCGCTCAGGGTGAGATAGGGGGAATAGGGAGGATGGGGCATGGGGGTCATGCCGTTTATGGTCAAAAACTGAACACTTAGTGTGGTGTGGCCAGGTGCATTGTCGTGGTGGAAGAACCAGTGGCCTGTTGGCCACAACTCGAGACGTTTCTTCCACAAATCACGACACAACCTTCTCAAAACTTCCAGATGAAAACCAATGGGTTCCTAGAACACTTACCTAGCAGGGGAAGCCTGCCCTCCAAAAGATCATTCTAGGTTTTTTTGGATCCCTCTCGTACTGAGCAAAACCTGTCTTCTTTGCGGTAGCTGAAAGGCCTTATGCAGGCGGCCCCCACCTACCTCTTCGGCCTCACCCTCTTCCATTCAGCAGGCTCCAGCTGCCCCGGCCTCCGGCCTCAGGGCCTTCACACTTGCCATTTCCTCTGCTGGAAAGCTTTGCCCACTGATCTTGGGACACTGGCTTTCCTGGCATTCAAGTTTTTATCTCAGATGTACCTTCTCAGAGAGACCTTCCCTGAGCACCTTGGAGGACCTGCTGCCACTTCCCCCGCTGATCACATCACCATTTCATTGCCCTCACAGCGCTCATCAGTATGGGAAGTATTTTTTGAATCTTTTATTCCTTCCCTGTCTCCTTCTGGAATGTAACACAGCAGCAAGCTCTTGTCTGTCTTGTTTTTTTCTGCTGTATCCATAGCTGTAAAATGGCTCCTAAGTTTTAAGTGAAAAAAAGTAACTTCTAATTTTTCTATTATTTGTTTTAATCTTAGGACTATGATATTCCAGTACAAGTGAAGATTTTTACTTTCTCTTGTATATACAGTGGAGCAAAATCTTATTTTGGCTTCTCATATTTTCCTGATGTGGAATTGAGGGATCAAAGTAAAAAAATAAATTAGGGCTGGGTGCAGTGACTCACACCTGTAATCCCAGCACTTTGGGAGGCAGAGGGGAGAGGATTGCCTGAGCCTGGGCATTCTTGGCGAGACCAGCATGGACAACTTGGTGAGACCTCTCTCTACAATAAAAAAAAATTAGCCAGGCGGGGTGGCATGCGCCTGTAGTCCCAGCTGCTTGAAGGCTGAGGTGGAAGGATTGCCTGAGTCCAGCAGGTCGAGGCTGTGGTAGCCAAGAGCATGCCACTGCACTCCAACTTGGATGACAAAGTGACTCCCAACTAAAAAAAAATCAGAGTAACAACACGGAGGAAAAATTCATATCTAAAGTCTCATATTCTCTCTAGCAGGAATGGGAGAGGTATCTCCATCAACCATCTCCAGAACTTTTTATTATCCTAAATCGAAATGCTGTACTCATTCAACACTAAATTCCCATTCCCTCTCCCTCCAGCCACCCCCTGGCAACTACCATTCTACTTTGTTTCTATGATTTTTGACTATTCTAGATCCTTCACACATGTATTCATAAAGTGTCCATTCTTTTGTGAGTGGCTTATTTCACTTAGCGTGCTAACAAGTTTCATTCATATTGCAGAAATTATGAGAATTTCGTTCCTTTCTAAGACCTAATTATACTCCGTTGTATGACATATCATATTTTGTTTATCCTTTATCTGGTGATAAACATTTGGGCCGTTTCCATCTTTTTTTTTTTTGAGTTGGGGTCTCACTTCATTGCCCAGGCTGGAGTGCAGTGGGACACTCACGGTCACCCCAGTGTCAATCTACTGGGCTCCAGTGATCCTTCCGCCTCAGCCTTCCAAGCAGCAGGAACTTGCCAAGTTGCCTGGGCTGGTCTCAAATCCATGGGCTCAGGCAATCCACTAGCCTCAGCCACCCAAAGTGCTGGGATTACAGACTGAATCGTTTCCACCTCTTGGCAACTGTGAATAGTGCTAACAACATGAATGTGAAAATACCTATTCAAGTCCCTGCTTTCAATTCTCTTGAGTAAATAAATACTTACAGCCAAATTATTGCTATATTATTCAATGCTGTGGGGGAAGGGATCTGCTTCACCCAAATCGGGAGTCTAACCTGGCAATCATAGGATTTTCTAGAGGCTGTGTGTGCTTGGAGGTTCTCTCTGCAGAAGGGCATCTCAAAGCCACAATGTGTGTGTCCTCCTTGTCCCACGTCCCCACACAACCAACACAGAGAGAAAGTGAAAGCGAACCCAGCATTCCATTAAAAAAATTCCTCCTAATGAATTTCCAATAAACACAAAACGTAAAAGAAATTTTTATTAAAATTAGCTTTCAAAGTTCGTAACATGCAAATAGACAATTCCACCCTAATATGGACCCTAAGATCCATGACAAACAGATACACACTGGTTTGGCAAAACATGCATCAGCCACCTAACACCCCCTAGCACCTGTCCTCAGGGTAACCTGCTCACCGGAGGGAAGTCACACTTACCAGGATGTCCCTGCAGCTGTCCATTACCCCCAAGGAGTGGCACTGACAGAGGGAACAGTCCTCACCATAATTGGGACTGAGAGAGCAGCGCTGGGACCTTCTGCTTCACTCCAGCAGCCGTGATGCATCAGGACCAGAAAGAAACCCCCTCCGCCCCCGAGCACAGTCAGTCCAGGAAGGTGACTTTCTGCTACACTGGGCTTTTCAGCAGTTCCCACCACTGGCTGCATACTCCAAGCAATGGAGAGCTTTTTAAAAATCCCACTGCTTGAGCCACAGATCAAGTAAACCAGAATCTCTGGGAGTGGCACCCAGCCAACTTCATTTTGGGAAAGTCCCCAGGTGATTCTGACACTTGGGGAGAGGAAGACCACAGGGGCCACCCCCTCCTCATCCCTTTCCTTAGAGGCTTCCCTCACTCTGATGAAAACACTTGGCATGTCCGACACACCTCCTGACTCAGGAACATTCTGACATGTGGATGCTTCATTTCTACCACTCACTAATGAAGAGTTAAAAAAATAGAGCACCCAGATTTCATTAAAAAAAATTTATTTTCATATAAAAGTGCCAAAATATCCACCAATGTCGTAATCTATCTCAACAGCCAGTTTACACTAGTAACCAAAACACAAGCATCTTTATTCAAATTGCGTAAGAATCCAACTCTTTCACACATTCCCACAGTAACTCGAGTCTCTGGACAGCTGAAAGTTCGCATTCCTGTTGGTCGTGGTAGTCCATATGTCCAGGTTCATGTAGGCACGAAACGGGTTGAACCCTGGGTAGTACTCCTTGCACATGACCGCCTGGTTTTCCATGTGAGTCGGATGTTCCGTGGTGGGACTGATGGGGCAGCAGTTTTCATATACGTCGTTTTGCGGGGCCCAGATGGAACCAAAAAGTCCAGACATTGGAGACAAGCTGCGGGTGCTTGTGAGGTAGGGCTGAAGTATAAAAGGGGAAACAAAGGTTAAAGGAAAAAAAAAAGGGTGAAGCCTTGGAAAGGCAAGGTCAAGACTGAATATACAGCAGTATCCTACCACGATGGTATCAAGTTACTCAGAAGTGATTAAACTGCTCTCCAATTAAATCTAGGCTGCTTCAACTCTGCTTTTCTCAAGGGGGGGATTGGGAAAGCCTCATCTCACTGGATAAACTTATTTGCAAACCTCAGGAAGAACCCACAGGCCAAATGCCCTTTATCTGAAAGGGAAAAAAAAGTATCAGTGGATATGAGAGGGGAGGGTCGTGGGCTTTTTAGTGGGGGTTGGGAAGTATATGTTCACAGACAGGAAGTTCCTGGGACCCTAACACTGACCACTCACTGACATTCCTGGGACTTTTTTTTTTGAGTCAGAGTCTCACTCTGTCATCTAGGCTGGAATGCAGTGGCACGCTCATGGCCCCCACAGTCTCCACCTGCTGGGCTCAAGCAATCCTTCTCTGCCTCAGCATTCCAAGTAGCTGGAACTACAGGAGTACGCCACCATGCCCAGCTAATTTTTTTGATTTAGCATAGAGACACGGTCTCGCCATGTTGCTCAGGCCCCTGAGCTCAGGCAATTCCCTTGCCACTACCTCCCAAAGTGCTGGGATTACAGGCGTGAGCCACCGTGCCTGACATTCCTGGGACTTTTATTTCATCTCTTATCACAAATGGAAAGGTCACACAGGGGCTTCCTGGCCCATGTTCAATTTTATCTACAATCTTGGAGTGTTTTGGGACATCTTTTTCATTGGGGGTGGCTAGAATGTCAAAGTCTGCAAGCCCCCACCCATCTGACTACATGTTAGGTTCCTTCTGAGGATGGCCAACCTCGGCTCCTGTGTTCTAAAGGAAACAAGCCAGGCTGTGGCTAACCCAAAATCAACACTAAAGTTAGTTGAGACCAGGATTAAGAAGCACCCGAAACAACTCAGAGCTGCCCCAGGGTTCACAGCACAGGACAGGCAACACTGACCGGAGAGCTGATGAAATTGGCATGTCCCCAGGCAGCAGGCATGGCAGCAGGGCTGTTCCACGAAGACTGAGAGTTGTGATCAATGAAGTCTGTCTGAACTTCCGCGGGACAGGGAAAGCCATTCGTGTAATTCATGTTTTCTACAGAGTGGGAGACACCACCACAGGTAAACATTTTATGAAGAGAACAGAGCTCTCATTTTCAGGCAAAAAAGGCCTTACTCTATTGACAAGTGACAGACATAAAACCCTTACTCTGCTTGGACCAGGAGAGTCATTTCACTGCCATTCTCAAGGCTAAAGCTGCTTATCAGACACATACCTGGGAAGCCCTTCGTGTCCATGTGGAAGGTCTTCCTCTGGGCTTGTTTCTCTGTGTTTGATCATTTGATGGGAATCTTTCTATTACACAAAGTACACACACTCAAATACTACTGCAGGTGTGAGTCGTGTCAAGATTCTTACCAACTTTGAAACTTTTAAAAAGTACTTGTCATGCCACCTGCACATGCACCCTATGGGCTGATGAAGCAACCGCAAACCACCACGCACTCCTGAGATGTCATTAAGAAAACGATCAACAAGCAGAGGCCTCACGGTCACAGGAAGGAGGTCACCGAGCACCCCCTTGTGGTCAGCATGAGCAAAGCATGTGTCAACACCTAGGTCAGGACAATTCCTGATAGACAGCTTATCCCTTCCTGAAAAAAATGTCCCAAGTTCAAGAGACCATGATCAGACACTAAAGCACCGTTAGAGCATCCTCCGGTTGATCAGGGAACTCCCTTATCTCTTATGCATTTATTACTACAGATGCTTGAGTGCCAGCAGCTGCAATTTTCCAGTTTTCCCCAGAAGCTCCTTTCCTTACTTCTGCAGCACCACCCAGGGGCAGAGGAGTCATGACACATCAAGGAAGCAGCCAGTGAATGTTTCTATGTCATATGGGACTTGCCTGCCACTTAAAGCTTCAGTCTCCCGATAGATAACCCACCCTGGAGGTCCACATGGATCCAACGCCCAGCTCCACCTAACATGAAGGACCAAGTAGATGAGGGTTGTGTGTGGAAGTCCCCAGACACCTGGACCCAGAGGGCTTTTGGAGGGCCGTATAAAATGACCCATGGCAGGCAATGCCCAAACAGATCTGAGTGAAGCCAACTAGCTGCCCTCTGGGGGCCCACTCTCAAAGTCAGCTCCCTGATCAAAGGCAGCTTCTACAGCAGATGAGTGCCTTTCCATCCACACATTTCCCGCTTGGCCTTCTGAGAAGAAAAGAACAGCCCTGGGATTGTTTCAACAGCTTGTACCTTCTGAAAAGGCATTGTAATCGTTCACTTCCAACGGACAGTACGCATGGGAAAGCTGGCCTTCACACACTGCGCTCCAATCGACGAAACTGCTGCAAAAAACAAGAGGTCCGGTTTCAGAAACAAGACATCAAGCAAAGAGAGAGGAAAATGATTTTACTGCCCAACAAATTCCCCAATTTTGGAAAACAGAAGATGGACTTTCTCAAGTCACAGAATCGAAGAGGTCCCAAATGCTTATCAGTGATGTCCCACCTGTGGGTGGATGGCTGGACCAGGTGCACACTTCCCTTATAACCAATGTGTTAAGTCTAACCAGGACAGAATCCAAGGCCGTGGCTCTATTAACATGGCAGGAGAACAGCTGGAACACCTCTAAGTGTCTCAGCACACACCAGAAGCTTAAACACATTCTGCTACTAAAATATCCACCTGTCTCTCAGAGCAAGACCAGCGTCCATCTTGGGGAAGTCACAACTAGAAAGACTGTAATTCCTGATGTTCTGATCACTATTGCAAGCTGGATTCTCACTATAGAAATGAGATGATCTCACGCCTGTAATCCCAGCCCTTTAAAAGGAGGCAGAGGTGGGAGGATCACTTGAGCCCAGGAGTTCAAGACCAGCCTGGGCAACACAGCAAGGCATCATATCTTCCAAAAATTAGCTGGATGTGGTGGTGTGCACCTATAGTCCCAGCTACTTGGGAAGCTGAGGCAGAAGGATTACCTGAGCCAAGGGGGTCGAGGCTGTGGTGAGCCACGGTAGTGCCACTGTACTCTAGCTTGGTCGCAAACTCCCGGGCTCAAGCAATCTTCTCGCCTTGGCCTCCCAAAGTGCTGAGCCCCTCGCCCTGCCCATCTTTTCAGTTTAAAGAAAATAAGCAGCAGCAATGATACGATTCCCCATTTATTCCTGTTACTTCCTCTCATGGGCCTGCCTCTCAGTGCCTGGCTTGTTATTACCTGAGACATCACAAAGCAACCCTAACAGGCACAGGAAGCACACAGCTGAAGTACACCAAGGAGGAAGCCCAGCCCTCAGATCTTCAAGGGCTACCTAATAAATCGAGTTCCGATTCAAGCTGCAGCTTTAGGCTGAGCGAGGTCCCCATGCCAGGCAAGCCACGTACCTGCTGTGAACCGGGGCAGGATCCTGCAACACGCACGGCGTGCTGCTGTCCAGGGCGCAGTTTAAGCTGCTTGTCAGACACACGGGCTGGGTGGGCCACAGGTCTCCAGGGGAGTAAAGACCTGAGGAAGAGAATAAGGCCTGTCACCTTCCCTCCACCCGGCCCTCATCACACCTTTCCTGCATCAGCTCAACTGCTCTTCTCTTCAGAAAACACTCCCGGGTGTCACCCACACACGCTGACTGTGTCATCCCTGATTCCTTTTGGTATACTCTCTCAGGATGGAACGCTGACACAGAGCATACTGCTTTGACCATCACTTTCGACGGTGTCTGATTTTCTCTTGATTCGGATGACAAGGTGAGACTCACTTGAAAAGTATTTGAGGGTCCCCTCTCTGAAAAGTCCTGTAACAGATGTTACGGACACAGGAGTTGAGAGTCACATTCAAGTGAGCAGACACAAGCAAAAGAAGTCCAGCATGACTGATGCCCTACATGCTATGACAGCAATTTTAAACAGGGTGGTTAAAGGCCTCACTGCGGGAACAGCTCACCACAGGCATGACTGAGGCAAGGAAGTGATACATGGATACAGAAAAGCACATTCCAGGCAGTGAGAACAGTACAGCAGAGGCCCTGAAACAAGGTGTGCCTGGTGAGTTCAAACAGCTGAGGACACACCAGTGTGGCAAGGAAAGAGGGGAGGAGTGGGGGATGGGGCCAGATAGCGGACTGGGAGCAGAGGGCTGACAGAGTCTGTGGCCCCTTTCAGGACCTGGGCATTTACTCTGGAGCCACTGGAAGTAGTTCAGAGCAGCATAGCTGCTTAAGAGATGGGTCTCCACAGTTTCTCCCATCTCTGCACACCTCACAAGCAGAGGCAGCGGCAGCCTTGGCTCTAGACTATCTTTTCATGGATTTTTGCTAAGCAAAACTCTTGGAACATACAGCATCTCCCACTGGAGCAAAGGGCAGGTGTGCCTGTTGCCTATTATAAAAAGACTGGAGTCCCTAAGCCCAGATTCTCCTCCTGTAGTGCAACCCACTGTGTGTGCTGGCATCCATCTGGGGCTGTTTGGGTCTCTCTGTGATACTAGGGTCCAAAGGGAATGGACACAAACAGGCTGATGCTTGTGCCCTGGCTTGGCCCAGCTATATTTTGGCTTTATGTGAAATAATGGCAGCTATCCCTTTGGGGAAACTACTGGCTCCGTGGGGCCCTCCCTGAGGCTCCCCTAAATGCCTGGGCCTGGCTCAGGTGGGATGAAGCTAAAACTCGACAGTGTACACCAGGCTGCTGCAGCTGTCCCACCTTGATGCCCATCATGCAGAACTGGAAAGGCACAGGGCAGCTCTGCTCAGTGGACAGAGGCCAAGGTGGTTCCTGTAGCTCTGGCCAGTTCTCCCCTGATGATGGGTCTTGCTGTGTTCACTGACTCCCAGGCTACTGCCAATGGCCTAGGTGTTTGCTCTGCCACTTGGAAAGCTGCAGATGGGCAGATTAAAGACACTGCTCTCTGGGGCTGTGAAAACTAGAAATGGATCTTGGCTTCTGATTAAATCTCAGAGCCACTCAGGTTGAAGTCCCCGGTGAGAGCTCGTCATCTGCTGAGACAGGCTGATGGGGTCTGCATGACCAAGATTGTCATTGCTGCTGTCTGGGTCCATCCTTGCACCAGACATGGCAACATTTCCAGCATTATAGACCGGGTACATGGGAGCTCCCTGGAGGGACAGCTTGTTCACACATATCCTAGGGACAGTCACCATGATGAGGGAGTCACCCAAATTAGGAAAGGCCGCTGTGACATTTGCTGATATTAGCTGAAGGGATCCAAGACACCACCTGGGCCCTGGAAGGCACTCAGGTCAGCTACAACTCCCCGGTCAGGATAGTCACCCATGACAGAACTGCCCTACACACGGTGGCATCTGTGCCATCTTGAATACACCCGCTGTACCTGGACACACCTCTGGCTACGTGGAAATATTAGTATAGAAACTTAAGAGAAAGCCATATGGCTTTCTACAATAGACCCTGGTCGTTCATGGGCTTTGCTCAGCTGGCTGGGTCTGGGGCTCTGGGGCATGACTGAGATCAGCACTGCCAGGTGGCCTCATCTTCCTGCTTAGGGTCCTGGTGATAGCAGTTGCTGTCAAATGTTATATGAGACAAATCAACAGATTTGGTCCTACCTTCTGTCAGTCAGATAAGAATTGCTTACAGAATGGTGTTCTCATGAGAAGACCCACCAGATGCCCAAACTACCTAGAAACAAGAGGTGTGTGTATCGTCAGACAACCCTCTGTGGGCCTCACGTTTCTGTCCTGCTTGCGAGCAGAAGCACTAGCTGCCTTTATTCTGACCTAACTTCCCAAGGACGATTGTTAGGCAAAGCCTCAGAAGACAGGGGCAGGTGTCTCCTTTTTGGGCAGGGGGCAAGTCTGCTTAATGGCCAACATAATAAAGATAATGCCTCCTGCCCCTTATAAAAGACTTGGGTTCTCTAAGCTTAGGGTTCCTGCCCTTCTGTCAACCTGTGGGAGTGGAGCAAGGGTACTGAGGGTACTGACATAAATATGCTGGTACTCATGCCTTTTGCTGTACTAAGAAGTCCTTTGTCTCCGCCCCAGGAGTCCCTAGTCCTCTGTCAACATTTACGAAATTGTGGCAGGCTGAGCTGTTAGCTTGAAAGTAGTATAAAAATCTCAGGTGTCTCCCAGTTCTCCACAGTAACGTGATCTAACTTAGGTTTAGCACGATCTGTCTGGCCGCTATGTTAAAGACAGACGGCAAGGTTAGGGGTAGGCAGAAACAGGGAGACCCATTAGGAAGTTACTGTGATAATCCAAGAGAGAAAGGATGGCCCGGGCCATGGTGATTATGGTGGTGCTGGTGAGAAGTGATCTGATGCTGGATATATTTGGAAGGGAGGAGGCTAACAGAGTAAGACTAGATCAGATGTGAGGCACAAGAAAGAAAACATCAGGATGCAGGCCAGGCACAGTGTCACCCCAGTACTTTGGGAGGCTGAGCTGGGAAGATTGCTTGAGCCCAGGAGTTTGAGACCAGCCTGAGCAACAGAGTGAGACCTCATCTCTAAAAAAAAAAAAAAAAAAAAAATCAAAAAAATTAGCTGAACATGGTGGTGCGCACCTGTAGTCCCATCTACTTGAGAGGCTACATCAGAAGAATCACCTGAGCCCAGGAAGTTGAAGCTGCAGTGAGCAGTGATTATGCCACTGCACTCCAGCCTGGGTTGAGAGTGAGATAAAAGAAAAAGAAAGGAAGGAAAAAAAGAAAGAAAGGAAAAGAAAAGGGATTAGAACAAAATTAGGGATTTCTTTCTCTCCCCCCCCCACCCCACACTCTCACCCATGACTCCTCCATGTCTGGCCTGTGCAATCAGAAAGCCTAAATGGGAAGACCATAAGAGGAGCAGGTCTAAGAAAGGAGAGAGATTTGTGGGGGACCTGTTGGATCCCCAAGTACAGACATCAGAGTGGCAGCTGGCTAGAAGATACCAGGGTTGAGGAGAAAGGCCAGGCTGAAGAGACAAAGTTGGGAGTTGCCAGGGTGTAAGGGAGTCTCAAAGCTTTGAAAGTGGATGAGATCCACTTCTTTCTCATCCCACAGAAATAAAGGGAGCACCATCCACACCTCTTCCAGATCTCACCTCCACAAATTAGGGATTACTGAATTTAAGATTTTTTTTTTTTACCTGAAGACACTTATTTTACCAGATGAGTCATTAGATACAACTTGAAAATAATTTATTTCCGTTGATAATCTGACAAGTCTAAAATCTATCCAAGGAACAGCACTGAAGGTCTATGCTTTCAGAGTAAAAACTGGGTCCTGTGCAGAGCAGCCTTTAAATTCACATTCATTTCTTTTTTTATTTGTTGAAAGCAGGACTTATTGAGAAGACAGAAAAGCTCCCACAGTGGGAGGGAGCCCAAGGGGGTTGCCCTAAATTCACACTCATTTCTATGAGCAAAAACAAGTAGTAAAGTAGTAAAGCCACAGAGAGGCTGGGCGCAGTGGTTCAAGCCTGTAATCCCAGCACTTTGGGAGGCTGAGGTAAGAGGACTGCCTAAGCCCATAGGTTCAAGGCCAGTCTGGGCAACTTGGCAAGACTTCGTCTCTACAATAAATCAAAAAATTAGACAGGAGTAGCAGTGCATGCCACTTGGAAGGTTGAGGCAGAAGAATTGCTGGAGCCCAGCAGGTCAGTGCTGGAATGACTGTGAGCGTACCACAGCACTACAACCTGGATGACGGAGTGAGACTCCAACTCAAAAAAAAAAAAAAAAAAGTATCAGAGAACAAAACTCAGGCTTGTCCTGCCACAATCCTGACGCCTGTTAGGCTGGAAAGAAGCCCTGGAACAAAACAAGAGACCAGAGATAGAGACAAAGAGAGGCAGAAAAAGAGGAGGAAAGGAGAGGAAAAGTGCAGTAGGACAGAGTGAATCTCTCATCAGAGGCCCCAGGCAGCAGTGGGGTTTCCTTCCGGCCACTGTCCTGCAGGCAGAAGGGCAGAGGGGGCCCAGCTCTCCGTCTCCGCCCTGGTGTGGGAGCAAGGCCTGTCCCTGAGGTTGCTGAGGCCCAATCAATAGGCTTCTAAGACAAGGCAAGACAGGGAGGACGAGGAGGGGGCTGGAGAAAGTGCTGACCTTCACCCCAGGTATGCTCTAACACCAGCCTCATGGCCCATGGGCCACGCATCGCCCTTCCATCGTCTTCTTTTCATCTTTTTTTTTCTAAGTCAGAGTCTCTCACTCTATTGCCCAGGCTGGATGGAGGCCAGTGGCACAATCACAGCTCACTGCAGCCTAGACCTCCTGGGCTCAGGCGATCCTTCCGCCTCACCCTCCCAAGTAGCTGGGACTACAAATGCACTAAGGCTGGCTAATTTTTTTTTTTTTTTTTAGTAGAGATGAGGTATCTTGCTATGTTGCCCAGGCTGGCCTCAAACTCTTGGCCTCAAGTGATCCTCCCGCCTCGGCCTCCCAAAGTGCTGGCATGTGCCACCGCACCCGGCCCTTCTATTGTTTTCTGTCACCTCTGACTAGAGAGGGTAAATTAGATGCAATGGCAGTTGCCTGTGAGGGGTCCTGGATTGTTCCAGGGTACTTGTGCTTCTGTTGCAGGGCGAGTTCAGCACGGATACACAAGGGTCAGCAAGGGCCCCATGATGCCCACCCACAGAGCAGGTGCCTTCCTATATGGGCAAGTACGGCAGGGAGAGAGGGCTGTGGGAGGACAGACAGCCCTGCTGCACCTCATTGCTTTTTCTTCCCATTTTCCTCAGCTAGGACACAGACAGCCCAAGGCCCCTGGTTGGTGTCTGCAGTAAGAGGAATGCGCCTCACCTCGGTCTTCTCCAACAACCGTGGGCCCGGCAGGAAGGCTGGGGCAGGAAGGCTCCTCATACTGCAGGAGACCATTTGCATCCCTGTGGGGAGAGCAAGCAAGGAGAGCTGCTGATGGGTCCTGCACGAGGCAATATTGACACTGCACAGCCGAGTCTGATTGAGTTTTCACATGAAGTCTTCCCCCCAAGAAACACACAGACATTACAGGATAAAGGTACACCAGCCGGTAAAGAGTCGAGGAATATTAACTTCCCAAGATCCAGGCAAGTCTTGTGTTTAACAAACAAGAAAAACTTAACTAAGGTAATGAAGGGGACCTGCAGTTTCAAGTCTGCTCACTGTCAGCTGGTGGCAGTTCCTTCTCCCTTGTTTACTTTCTGCCCCTAACAAAACCCTTTCCTAAGGAGCCCTCCTTGCCCATCTAGCTGCCTGCTTCACAAACTCTCCGACTTAACAGCAGCCTTCGGTACTCTCGCAATGAGGCTGGCCCCTAGGACCAAGCTACATTTCTCCTGACACGCCCTCCTTCTTGCCTACCCCCCTCTTCTGTCAATAAGGGGCACTTGTTCATTCTGTCCCAAGCTGCAGAAGTCATCACATAGAGGAACTGTCAACGTGTGTCAACTCGGCTCTTACCAAACATTCTAAATCACCCGTGCTCAGTTGACTCCTATCTTCACAGTAACCACTGCTGCCTCCTTCTGCTTCCAGAAACAAGGACCCTTCTAACGTGGCCAAATAACTGAAAAGACCAGCGATGCCACAGACATCCCCAAATGAAGTGCATTTACTTGGAAGGTCAATTCCTTCTGATTTATTAATAAAATCAGATTTTACTTTCCTATACAGCCTTAGTTTTCATAGTTTACCCTGAAGAACCAAGTACAAAGAAAAACACACTGATTGACAGAAAAGGTACATAAAGCATATTGTAAAAGCTGAAAAACTCACGTGGGATTGCAGATGTTATGAGAAAGATTCAGGGAGATGGGAGTTTCAGAAGGAAAATCATTTTGTAAAACACTGTCTCCTGCATGAAGAAACAACATTCAATGATGATGTGAAGCAGACCACCACCCAATCACCTTAATG
>CAUYQG010054405.1:0-40314 GCA_963574415.1 Tarsius wallacei | reverse complement strand
TATTGTCTAAGTGATTCTTAACCAGAGTTTATCAGAATCACCTGGGGATTTACTCAAGTTTCACAAACTCTCCCTTCTCACGACTACTGTCAAGATTCTAAATTGTTCCCTGATGATGATGATGATGATGTGTGTGTGTGTCTGTGTGTACATGTTTGCATGAGGACACTGAATTAGGGAGTGATTATAAAAGATAGAGTAATTTGGGGAAATGACCTGGCCTATATAAATATGGCTTTTTAAAAGTCAGGTGTCAGTAGATTTCCAAGCCTAGAGCTCGTAGATGTAAGTAGCATCTACTGTTACATTCATTGTATTGAGAGTCCTATGGGTAGACAGCAACTGTTCCAGCCAGTGTTTGAGGCTTTGTTCAGGGCCTGTTGAGTTATTTTGAAGAATAGTTGACTCAAGTCAGGAAAGTTTGTCTTTGGGCTTGTCTTGCAAGATCAGTGCGTGTTTTAGTTCAAGGTGACTTTTGTCTTATTCTTTGGGAAACCAGAAAGTTGAACCAGAAAACAAAACAAAAACCAACAATGACAGAGTGGAAATAAGATGGAATATGGAATTGGGATTGTGGCTAGAATATAAAATATATGCTGTGAAACCTGACAGAGGAAAGCCGTTGCATTGCTTCCTTCTCATTCAGCTGATGCTGACTGAGCACCCACATGATCAGGGCCTTGTGCAAAGCTCTGACAGTTTGGTGGATGAGACTTTACTTTGGCCTTGAAGGGATTTACAAGGCTACAGTAAGATAGGCAATCACAATAGAATGTGATAAGTGTATCAGTAAGGACATATTTGGGGTTCTCTGGGAACTCACAAGACAATACCTCACCCACTCGTGACGGCCCCAAGGAGAGTATCTTATATGATACATCTGAACTGAGGTCTGCTGGGTGGGTGTGGGATAAGAGAAGTCAAGGCAAGGAAACTCCTGTGCAAAGGCCCTGCCTTATGAGAACTTTAGGCAGGGAGTGAGCAGAAGGGCTGTAATATGTGATACTGGAAAAAATGTCAGAGAGCAATTATACCAAACTTACAAGTCAGTGAAAAGCGTGGATGTTCTTTTGAGGACAGTGAGGCATCGAAGGGAACAATATGAGTCAGGTAACCGTTTTAGAAAGTTACACCTGCTCCCCAATAACTGCTTGATAAACACTTGTGTATTTTTTCCTTCTAGCCTTTTCTACATAATTTTTAAAAATTGACAAGTCATAATTATACATATTCATGGGGTACTTAGTGATGTTTTGATACATATAAATGTATAGTGATCAGATCATGATAATCAACGTATATATCCTCTCAAACTTTCAATATTTCTATGTGTTGGGAACATTCAATATTGTCCTTCTAGCTATCTGAAACTATATATTTTTGTTAACCTAAGTCATCCTATGCTGGTAGAGAACACTAGGATTTATTTCTCTATTTAGTTGTGCTTTAGTGTCCTCTGTTCTATTTTCTACTTCTATGAGATCAACTTCTTTTTAGCTTCCACATATGATTGAGAACCTGTGGTGTTTAACTTTCTGTTTCTGGCTTATTTCACTTAATATAATGCCCTTCAGTTTCATCCATGCTGTTGGATGACAGGATTTCATTCTTTTTAATGGCCTGATAGTATTCCATAGAGTATATATATACCACTTTTTACAATCTGTTCATCTGTTGTTGGACACCTAGACTGCTTCCATATCTTGGTTGTTACAGATAGTGCTGCAATAAACATGGAGGTGCAGATGTCTCTTTCCTTTCTTTTGGGTAAATTTCCAGTAGTGGAATTACTGGTTCATATGGTAGTTTTATTTGTAGTTTGGAGTAACCTCCATTCAGGTCTCAATAGTGGTTCTACTAGTGTACATTCCCGTCAACTGTGTATATGACTATTCTTCTCTCTGCATCCTCACCAGCGTTTATTGTTTTTTGTCTTTTTAAAATAATAGTTATCTTAACTGGGGAGAGATGATATCTCACCGTGGTTTTGGTTAGCATTTCCCTGATGGTTAATGATGGTGAGCATTTTTTTCATATACTTGTTGCTCAGTATGTCTTCTTTTGAGAAATCGGATCCTGTGACCATTTATAGTGGTATATTGAAGGCAGCATTACATTTTGTTTTTACTGGTTTTCAGATAAGCAGTGCCCTAGCGGAAGAGGCTGGTACTGCGTCAGTGGTGCATAGTTACACTTGCAGGATAAGGCAGTCCTGTAAGTGCCTTCTCACCTGTCAGATGTGGTTCTAGTATTTCTATGATTTTGATGAACTCAAACCTCAGCCGAAATTCTTCTTGGTGGTTTAACCAATATAAAACTGCCATAATCTAATAAATAAAAAGATAAAAAATAAAATGAACTTTGCTGTCCTCTGATGCAGCTAAGAAACTATCATGCTTCTAAAACCCAGAAACACATGAAAACAGTTCTTTAGAAACACCAATTTGTATGCTTTTTCTGTTGGAGAACAGAAGGCAAAGAAAAAAACAAAACAAAACAGTACTGTGACCGGATTCAGATCCTGGTGCCTGTGCCCCAAAGCCAAACTTGAGAGATAAGAGTAGGTGAAAAAACTAGTTTTATTTCAAGAACTGGCAATCTGAGTAGATGGTTGACTAATGTCCCAAATACCAACTCAGATTTTCAGTTTTACCATGGCGTTTTTAAAGGGAAACTTGGAGGCTGGATGCAGTGGTTCCCACCTGTAATATCAGCACTTTGGGAGGCCGAAGTGGGAGGATTGCTAGAGCCCAGGAGTTTGAGACCTGCCTGGGCAACATAGTGAGACCTCCTTCTCTACTAAAAATAAAAATTTAGCCAGGCATGGTGGTGCATGCCTGTAGTCCTATCTACTCAAGAGACTGAGGCAGAAGGGTCACCTAACTCCAGGAGGCTGTGATGGATTGTGATAGTGCCACTGCACGCCAGTCTGGGCGACAGAGTGAGACCCCAACTCAAAAAAAAAAGGAGGGAGAGAAATTTAGTATGGGATACATGCAGGGATAGGACTGGGTGCAGGATCTATGTGTTTTTGTTCCAGTGGCTATCTTGAGCAGCCTGTGGGATGCGGGGAGGGGTGTCGGGCTAGTGTTATCTTGTCTGCGCCTGGTGGTGCCCAATTATCCATGACCCCCTCAGCTGGGAGGTTTCACAATTGGGGATCCATCCTGGTTTGTTCCAAGATTAGCCTCTGGAATTTCTTAGGCAATAACATAATTACAGAAGTAACCATGGGGAAAGAATGAGGAAGGAGTGGGTGTTGAGGAGAGAAGAGGAGAAAAAAAGAAAGGAGTGTCCAAAATGTACTTTTGTTATTTTATTTTATTTCAATAGCTTTAGAAAGGGTACCCATGGTTTTTGGTTACATGACTGATTTGTATAGTGGTGAAGAAGTCTGGGCTTTAAGTGTACCCGTCACCCCTACTAGTGAACATCGCACCCAAAGGTGATTTTTCACCCCTCCTCCCCTTCTCATCTTTCCCCTTCTGAGTCTCCAATGTCCATTATACCATTTGATATGCTTTTGCAGACCCTTACTTTAGCAAACACTTATAAGTGAGACTGTGCGGTTCGAATGTACTTTTAAATTTGACTTTCTCGGTTACAATATCTAGAAAGTCAGACCGAAACATGCTTAGAAATGGGCAGAGATCAGAAAGCTTCCTGACTTTAAGAGACTCTTGAATATAACCTGCTTTGATTGGCAGAAAAAAAAATGGGGAAGAAAAGGCAAAGAAACAAACTTCAAGTTTTTTTGCGTGTGGTTTCAATTTAGAGCTAGAACTGAGGATAAGAAGTACATTTTTTTTTTCAAAGTGTCGAATCTTAGGGGGAAAAAAAGGCCAGAACTCCGAGTTTGGAATGAGTCTGAGTAGCTGAAATGTTAAAGATGCTTCCAGAAGCAGGTAGATTTTTTGACTTCAAAAAACACTGCCTCATGAAATATTAGTGCTTTACTTCAGCTGCTACCTGAAGAAGTTCTGGTGTAGAGAATTGCTCAGGAGTACAGAAAGAGCCAGACTCCCACTTCCCACTGCTCCAGCAGTGCTAATTAAGGGAGAAAGCAGTGGGGAGCTTGCAGTGACCAAGAAAGAGTGAGCTTAAGAGGTCACAATAAACAGGATATGATATAAGCCTTTAACTAAGTCACAGATGGGAAGAAGTGTTAGAGCGAGCGGCACTCACATCTCAAGGTTAGTAACCTCATCAGAAAAAAAGCTTGGATGTGTCTGAGTTCACACTTTTTAAATTGTTGTGTGTGAAAGGGTAGGGGCTGCCAATAAAACTGTGTGATGAGTAGATGCTTCAGGAAAAAGCTGTAATAAGTTAAAATGACTGATGCTCTATATACCTTAGATTTATACATGGATGTAGTTTTTAGTAAAAAGGGCACCATTTGAGTACTTCTCAGTCAGCTTCTAGAACTGTATTTATAATAGATTTGATAGTATAGTTCTTGAGAGTAAGAAGACTGAGCTAATTTTATCAGCATCTGGGCTGTGAAGCTAAACTTTCCTTCTTCTCAAGAAATACTGAGAGCAAGGATGAGCTTTAATAATCAATGTCTATGATCCAAAGATTAAGTTTCTTTCTCAAAGCTCAGGGAATTTTTTCCATAAAAGATCAGATAGTTAATATATACAGTTTTGTTGGCTATGTGGTGTCTGTCACTACTCAACACCACTCAACTTTTTGTAGCACGGAAACAGCCACAGACGGTAAGTAAGCAAATGAACGTGCATGGTTGTATTCCAACTCAACTGTTTGTAAACATCAGACAGTGTTCTGGATTCGGCCATAGTTTACAGAGTCCTCTCCTGGAGCATCCTTGCTGAACCCAAACCAAAGTTTCTGTGTTGAATTGAAGTGGGTTTCTACTGGTTACTCAGTGATAGATGAACACACACCTGGGGGCAGGTGTGTGAGTTGCCAAAGTTCTAAGGTCTACAGGAGACCATGCGTCCTGCATTGGAAAGATTCTCTTAGTGAGGTACATTGGGCAGGGAACAGAAACTAGGCTAGAGTGTTGAAATCTTATTTAACCTCTCAACAGCTAGAACATCATGGCAGAAGGCACACAGGCAAACTCTCACATCTAAGATAAAGGGGACGGAACAAAAGACTTCACATAGGGATCTTCCCCGCCCAAGTCACTTGTTCTCAGAGTTCAGCACAGGCTTTCTGTTTTGCACTCCTCTGCTTTCCAGCATATGAAATGTGTCTGAGTAAGTGTGGCAGGGTATATCAGAGTAGAAGTAGATTTCCCCATCACACACATCAGATGTTTTAGCATGAGCTGGGGAAGGTGGGGTGGGGTCCTTGAGTAGAGACATCTGCGGAAGTAGGACATATTACAGATTGAAGAAGCAATAAAATTGAAGCGATAGAAATGTTTCTGCCCATGTGGACAGCCTAAGGGAAGGAAAACGGCCGTCTGAAGATTGTTGCCCTCCCAGTCCTCCTAGGAGTCTGCATTCACAGGCAAGCCTGGGAGATAAATTCACGCTCATGTGGTTGGCTGAGACATTTTTAATAGCAGAGAAATCCAGTAATATTTTGATTAATGACTTCCTTGAGGACAAAGCTCTTTTATACAGACAGCTCTATTAGAAAAAAAACCTCAAGCCAAAATCCCTTCATAAATCATGCAAAAAATGGCTGCCGACACAACAAAAATAGCTCAAGCTTCGTCTCTATTTGTCTTTGGTTAGATGTTGATAAATAGAACTCATTCTTAGCAGAGTTGTAACGGCTGAACTTTATCTTCAGCCACAAGTCTTTCTGTACCTTTCCTTTGAATCTGTGACCTCTAGGTCCCTGGATTCCAGGGTGCAAGTGCAATTAAGTTCTCTGCATCTCTTGACGAAGTTGGCTTAGGATGCCTTGGGAATAAGGGGTTCCTGCAAGTTATTATCAATCAGTGTCCCTTTTCTAATACTCCTCCTATGCACCTGACTTCTTACTCTCGGGGGAGGGATTTCACTTAGGGCCTGCTTGTGGGAGCCACTGAGAGTGGAGGATGCTGTGTTATATCTCATTTCTTTTATGACCAGAGGGAGCACATTGTCACAGGTACCTGCTCGGTGCCTGTCCCTCCTACATCTCTACCTACACCTCTACCACACTTCGCCCAACTCTGATCCCCCCAAACATTTATATTTTGGCATGTGTTTGGTAAGCACTTGATGATTTTTTTTTACGTCTTTAACCTTTTATCTGACAACCTGTACTATGATCTTTTGCATTGCTTAATTCCATCTGTTATCATGAAGTTGTGACACAGAGTGTGCCTCTGGACTGTATTCTTAGAATGCGCTGTGAGGCTAAATTTGCGTCTCTGGACTAGGGTAATTGGGAGATCAAGCTGAATCAATAAACACATGACCTTCGGCAAAATGGGGTGGCTTCTGCAATTGACAAGACATGGGGTGAATTTACACTTTTGTTGTTTAATAGCAGTAATTTTTTTATTGAGGTGAAATTCATGTAACATAAAATTAACCGTTTTAGAGTATATGATTCAATTAACATTTAGTACATTCAAATGTTCTGCAACGACTACTTTTATCAAGATCCAAAACATTTTCATCTTCCCCAAAGAAAACCCATACCTTAAGCAGTCACTCCCCTTTCCCTGCTTCCATCAGCCGCTGGCAACCACCAATCTGCCTTCCGTCTCTATGAATTTTGCTATCCTGGATATTTCATATATTTGGAATCCTACAACATGGAACTTTTTTTGTTTGTCTTTCTTCACTTAGCATAATGTTTTCAAGACTCATCCATGTTGTAGCATGAATCAGTACTTCATTCTTTTTTATGACTGAGTATTATTCCACTCTGTGGATATGCCACATTTTGTTTATCCATTCATCTGTTAGTGGACATTTGAGTTACTTCTGCCTTCTGGCTTTTGTAAGTAATGGTGCTATGAACATTGGTGTATAAATATTTTTTTCAGCACTCATTTTCAATTATTTGGGGTATATTCCTAAAAATAAAACTGTTAGGGCATATGTTTAACTTTTTGAGGAATCGTCAAACTGTTTTTCACAACAGTGGCACCATTTCATATTTCTACCAGCAAGGAACAAAGGTTCTAATGTTTCCACCCTTCTTAGCATAGTTATTTTCCCTGTTTTTGATTATAGCCAGCCTAGTAGACATAAAATTATTTCTCATTGTGGGCTTACATTTGTGTTTCCCTTACAAATCATGTTGAGTGTCTTTTTCAGTGTTTGCTGGCTGTTTGTATATCTTCTTTGGAGAAATGTCTAGTCAAGTACTTTGCCCATTTTTAAATTGGATTGTTTCATTTTGTTGTTGGAATGTAAGAGTTCATTATATTTCTGGATTGTAGAGCCTAATTGGATATATGATTTGCAAATAGTTTTTCTTATTCCGTAGGTTGTCTTTTAACTGTTTTGAAAATGTCCTTCAATGCATAAAAGTTCTTAATTTTGATGAAGTCCAATTTACTTTTTTCTTTTGTTGCCCATACTTTTAGTGTCATATCTAAGAATCCATATTTTGAAACTTGCCACCTCCAAAGACATAAAAACTTACACTGATCTTTACTTCTGAGAATTTTATAGTTTAGCTCTTTACTTAGGTCAACTAATTTTGACTTAATTTTTGTAGATCATGGGCAGAAGGGAATCCAATTGTATACTTTTCATATGGCTATCCAGTTATCCCAGGACCATTTGTTGAAGAGACTATTATTTTTCCACTGAATGGTCTTGACATGTTGTTGAAAATCAATTTATTCTATGGATATATCTTTTGGTTCTCACTTCTGTTTCACTGGTCTATTTGTCTATATGCCAGTACCACACTGATTTGATTACTTTAGTTTTATACTAAGCTTTGATATTGGGAAGTGTGAGTTGCTCAACTTTTTCAACATTGCTTTGGCTATTCAGAATCCCTTGTGATTCTATATGAATTTGAAGATCAGTCTTTCCACTTCTGAATAAAAGGTTATTGAAATTGTAATGAGGATTGCATTGACTTTGTAGATTTCTTTGAGTAGTACTGCCATCTTAACAATGTTAAATTTGCTAATACATATTTTCAAATATGATTTTAGACATATTTCTTAAGTGTCTTTTCCAAATTTAGGTCTTTTTGAATTTCTTTTATATAATTCTTTAAAAATCATCTCTGTTTTTGTCATTTTCAGTGTAAAATATTTTACCTCTCTGGTTAAATTTGTTCACAAGCATTTTATTCTTTTGGATGCTTTTGTAAATGGAATTGTTTTCTTAATTTTCCTTTCAGATTGCTTATTGCTGGTGTATAGAAACACAACAGATTTTCATGTGTTGACCTTCTATCCTGAAACCTTGTTAAATTTGTTTATTAAACTCTAATAGTTTTAATGAGTTCTTAAATATTTTTATATATCAGATCAGGTTGTCAATATATGAGATCGTTTTACTTCTTTGCTACTTGGATGCCTTTTATTTTCTTTTTCTTGCTTAATTGTTATGACTGAAACCTTCAGTGCAAATGTGAATAGTAGTGGTAAAAGCAGGCATCCTTGTCTTGCTCCTGAACTTAAGGGAACGTTCAACATCGGGTGTAATGTTAGCTGTGGATTTTTCACACTTGCCCTTCACTAGCAGTAATCTAAGTTCCCTGCGGATTAGTTTCCTTATCTGTCATTTGGTTCTTTCACTGACCACACCATTCCTTGACCTTTTCCTACATCTCTGGAAGGGTTTCATTTCCTCCACAAAGCAAGGCAGGCTCCATAGTGAGCAGTCCTGGCTCCTTCTGGACATCTAACCTTAAAGGTAGAAATAGATTCCTCCTAAAGCTCTTCTTTAAGTTGTCTCTCTTATCACCTTTTTAAAGTAATTTCTCTTCTGAAAACCTCCTATTGAATCATCAGGTATGGGCTCTGTTTTCCTTACTGGACTCTGCCTGGGACATCTGGAGTTCAGGATCCCTATTATTGTTATGTCTCTATGTGATACCAGATACTATCCTGGCAATCAGGTCATTTCTTCTCATCTCCATGGGAATTGTCTTAGTCTAAGCCACCATTCTGTTCTGCTCATTCTGGTAGTAGTGTCCTAATGATTAGAAGCAATCCCTTTTTGTTCCTTTCTATTCCTATCTTCATGAGGCAGCCAAAGCAATTGCACCAGTCAAATGTAACAGAAACTTTCCAGCTGGCTTAAGAAGTATGAATATTTATTAAACCACAATATGCTCAGAGTCCAGAATTGGTGGATTCAGTAGCTCAGTGATGTCACTGAGACCCAAGTTTATTCCCACCTCTCTCTGCCATCCTGTCTGTCCTCAGGCGGATTCCCTTCAGGATGGCTCCCTGTAGTAACCCAGGCAACATTCTTTCTTGTTCATATGCAATGAGAAAAGATGGAGGTAGAGGCAGAGATAGAGATAAAGAAGAGGAGGAAAACCCGTTTTTTTCTGACGTTGAATGTAAACAATTTCACTCAACTCTAATTTGGTCATCTCAGGCCATGGTTGATTTCTCTGACCCCTCAAATCAATGATAGTTTCCAGTGGAATAGTTTAGATTTGTTACAGTATCTGTGGAGTGGATAAAGGAGTGATTATCCAAACTAAGTCAAATTTCTGTTAGGAGAGAGGAAAGTGAACTGGTTGATGGCCAGCTACTTTTCTAGGAATTTAAATCAGATTATATTCTGGTGCTTCAAAGCCTCCACTAACTCTCAGTTGCTCTTAGAATCACATCGGGAGGTGGACAAAGCAAATGTAATCCCACCCCATCTATCTGAACAGTCTACTCTCCTGTCATTTTTTTGTCTACATCTCCCCTCTATTGCTCCAGCTGCAACAACTTTGAAAATCTCCCCAAGAGTCCCTGGCTGCTTTGTGCACCTGCTCTCCTGTCTGCCTGGAGTGC
Organism: Tarsius wallacei; assembly: GCA_963574415.1. Classification (NCBI taxonomy): domain Eukaryota; kingdom Metazoa; phylum Chordata; class Mammalia; order Primates; family Tarsiidae; genus Tarsius; species Tarsius wallacei. The sequence continues at coordinate 30,410 of CAUYQG010054405.1, read as the reverse complement.
TTGTCTTGGCACCTGGCCACACTCTGCATCTGGCTGAAGCTTCCTGGTTCTGCAGATTTCAGCACACACCTTTCCCTATCACCTCCTAAAGAGGGTCCCTGCTTGGCTGCCAACCTGGTTATTCTCTCCTATGCCAGTGTGCATTTCCGTGTTTTCATAACATGAAGTGCATTTCTGACCTTTCACAAAAAATAAAATTGTTCTAATCCCCGGTCTAATTGGAAAGACAGACATGAGACAAACAATTTTATTTTTTGTAAAAGGTCAGATAGTAAGTATTTTAGGCTCAGTGGGCCACATGTTCTGTTCCCTAGGGACAGTGTGTGTGTGTGTATGCGTGTGTGACAATGTGTTTCAATGCGTGCATGTGTGAGAGACAGCATATGTGAGTACGTACATGTATGTCTGTGTAAAAGCATGTGTGAGTGCATGCATGTGTGTGTGAGGAAGAGCGTGTTTGAACGCATGTGTGAGTGTGTATGAGAGAAAGCGTGTGTTGGTGCACATGTGAGTGCATGCATGTGTGAGAGTGTGTGTGAGTGCATATGAGAAAAAGCATGTGTGAGTACATCCTGTGTGTGAGAAGACACAGATCTGAGGCAGGGCATAGTGGGTACAAGTTACCACAAGTTAAAGGGGCGCTGTCTTGAGGACTTCAGAAATTCTTGGTAGTTTTATCTTTGTTGGTGCCTGATAAGAGAAAGTCTTTTAATGAAGTCTCAATGTAGTGAATTTTTCCAACTTAGATATGAATCCGTGATGTCCTTGCCACCCCAGTTTCTTCTCCACAATGACCAAGGTTATCTTTCTTTTTAAAAAATATTATTATGATGATTTTTTTGAGATGGGGTCTTGCTCTGTTGCCAGGTTAGTCTCGAATCCTGGGCTTGACCTATCATCCCATTGAAGTCTCCTGAGTAGCTGTGACTGCAGGCATCCACCACCACACCCAGCAAAGGTTATTTTTGAAAAATGCGAAACTGTTGCCCCCGACTTGCCTCCACAAGCTCCTTAGTGGCCCTATGCTGCTCTCAAAGACATGTCTAAGCCATGGGCGTGGCCCAGTCTGTGTTGTCCCAGGAACTGTGCTTGGCGCTGGAGTTACTGATGCAAGCACGACGCCATTGTTTTGGATTGCCATGTTTCGATTCCTTTAGTATGTCGTTTAAGACACTTTTTAATTCAGTCTCTGCTTCATGTTTGGTCGCTTCCGATGCCTTAGACTGTAGTCGTACCATTTCCTGAAAATGTCACCTGTTGCCACGGCTTTATCTTTCTCCTACTTTTTCTAAAAAACCTATCTCAAATCTATTAGAATGAATTATTCTCTCTCTGACTGTCATAACATTTAATCAAATAATCTGTATAGAAATCATCAAGTTTTGTTATAATAAATTGCATTTAAATTTATCTGACCCACTGTGGTAAGAATGGCCTGAGGGCATAGACCATGACCTCCTCATGTTTGTGCTTTTAAGGGACTGAACAGGGCACCTAACTTAACCCAGTAAAACCTGGGGCAACTGTTGCATCACATTGAATTATGCACAAATCAGAGATAACAGATACTTCTTTTGACTGTATCACAAAACAATTTGGGGCATAAATCATATCATAGGTTTTTTAGAAAATATAATAACATGTAAACACAACGTGATACTATACATGATTATATGTACACATGTTGCAATTTTGTTCTGATTATCCTTACATTGTTGATTTCATGTTCCCTGCAAAAGTTACCACATCAGGTACTGATGTTCAGTAGTTGGCACCTACTGATACATCTTTGGGTTAAGTCAGAGTTGGTATCAGGCAAAATTGTCTTTAGTAATTTCTGCTCCTGCTTTTCCAAGTTTTTCACTTGTCTTTTATTCTGACAGTCTTATCAGGGCCAAATGTATTTACACAATTTATATATTTAAAGAGGTATACTTTTTGAAAAATTATGTTTCATTTTAGAGTTGTGGGGTGCATATGAAGATTTAATACAAAAGTAAATAACGTGCAAGTAAAGTTTGGCTTTTAGCAGAACTTCTTGCTTTCTGGTAGTGGACCTGGTATCCATGTGTGCATGTGTGCCCCTTATCCCTTCTCCCCCACACCTTTTCGCAGTGCCTAGTGTCTGTTGTTCCCACCTTTGTGCTTGTGTCCAGTGATCAGGGCCTGCTTATAAGTGAGAACATGAGGTATTTAATTTTTTGTTTCTGTAATAGTTCACTTAGAATGATGGTCTTCACCTGCATCCATGTTGCTCCAAAGGACATGATTAGAGGTATCATTTTTACATTGACATGCTAATAGGTTTCTAACAAGTTTTTAAGCATGTGAACTTTTATTTTACAAGAGAAAGAAGAGAGCAATGATGAACTTAAGAAACCAGTGATATTTTGATATTGTGCTATAATTATATAAGATGAAACCATTAGGGGGAAACTGGGTGAAGGGTACATGGACCTCTCTATACTGTCCTTGTAACTAACTTCCTGTAACTCTATAATTATTTCAAAATAAAAAGTTAAACAAATCACTCATAATAGTAGATTTGTTTGTATCTGGAAGGCCGAGGTCAGCAAAAAGGTAAAGATGGAAGGCAGGCCACGCCTAATAGGCTGTCAGTGCTGGCAGAAACTCCACCCCCAGGGCCACAGAGCTCCTCCCCTAAGCCCTTCAGTCTCTGCTCCAATCTCATCCTCTCTGTGAGGACCTCTTGGGCCTTCTTCCCATCTAAAAGGGAAACATGACACTCCTCCCCCATCCCCACTTTTCTACTTTATTTAAAGTTAATGCTTTATTTTAAAGGTAGTACACTCATTGCATTTAACTTACTACACACATTTGTATTTTTTTAATCTTAGTTTTGTCATCTTCCAGTAGAATGTAAGTTTTATGATGGCAAGAATTTTCAAAAACGGTATTATTGTGTCTTCATTGCCTAGAACAAAGTTAGGCACAGAGAACACACTCAGCACATGAATGAATGAATGAATCTTTGTAGAAAATGAAAGCTTGACAAGAAGCTGACTGTTTCCCCGAGAGAAAAGTAACTTAATTCTGCCCAGCCCTGTATGAGAGCAAACCTATTTTGAAGCTAAGTCTTTTTTCCTGTGTTCATACTACAGAAAAAGAAGACACGACTGATACTATCTGAGAGGAAGGAAACGGTGCATCGTGCCTGGCCTCTGCATGTCACATTGTAAAAATTGATTTTTTTAATAGACCAGTTTTCAAATAGTTTCCAGAGATGGAATATCTTACTTTCCTTTTGGCTATTCTTCATATATACAAAGGTAAAGATAATCTTTATGTCTTCATTTTAAAATGTTGCACCTTTTTTGGTCTTGCAGTATGACATGTTGAGAATTTCTAGTGCTCTTTAGTTGGCTTAGATGATATCTCACTTGTTCAGGTAAACCAAAATTTCCAATGGGCAGTTATCAGCAGGTAACCTTTTTAGACGAAGGTAGAAACTGAGTCTTTACCATGATTTCAATTTACTCTTGTGCTAGACCTTAGAAAGTTTAACATATTTACTTGCTGTTTCCATTATCAAGTCTAACTGAATTAACATGATCTATATTCCAGCTCTATGTGAAGAGGTGTTTTGGGACTCAACAGTTAAACTCGCTGAGAACATGACTCTAGAATGTGTGTATCCATCAACGGACACCTTAACGCAGATGGAGTGGTACAAGGTTGACACAGTGAAAACGGACATTGCCATTTTCCACCCATCTCATGGTGAGATTATAAGGGAGTCCTATCGCGACAGAGTTTATTTTCTCAATTCAACGATGGCTCCCAATGATATGACTCTTTCTTTTCATAATGCCTCCGAAGCTGATGTTGGCTTTTATTACTGTTTTCTTTATACTTTCCCAATGGGAACTTGGGAGAAGGTGATCCGAGTGGTTCAGTCAGGTAAGAGTAAGCTTTCTTTTTCTTTTTATCCACCCACTATATTTGATTCTATAAAGCTCAAGCAGGAGTTATAGAATGCTTTGTGGCATTTTCCAATTCATTTCTAGATTCCTTGATGTTATTGTTTTAAAGGAGGAATAGTGTGAATCAATTTTATTTTTCTTAATGTGCTATCATTACTTAGTTAGAAGTGTCTCATAAATTTGCATGTTTTGGGAGAGAGCACAGGTATTGTGTCATCTTAATGATAACTTCCATCTAGATTAGACTTATATTGGCTACTAAGGGTTCAGGGACCAACCATATCCCTCTTTTTCAGTGCTTTGTCCCAGCAATGCAGCACCATTCTCCATGACTGGGCAGTCAGTGCTAGCTTCAATTCTTGTATGTTCATGGTTCTTCCTCCAGCACTGATTCTAAGTGAATATGTGATTCAAAGGAATTAGTGAATTTTTGGGGTTCAAACATGGCTCTATCTTTCACTTCACCTAAGTTTACTAGAGAGGACACTTTTTTCAGAAATTGCCAGATGCCTTGCTGGAAAGACTCTAATCATCCCTTGGAGCATTTTTTGCTATATTTACCAGTGATTGTGGTTTGGTCCTTCTAGTAATGACCATGTGGAATGGATATGGTGTATTTAAAAATTGGGTTTTATATGCCTTACTTTCCATACAACCTTATACAAGTTGCTCAATTCTACTGAATCTCAGATTCTTGGATAGTAAATTGAATCAGTAATACTATTTCATTTGTTGAATAGGAATAACTTATTTAAAGCACTTGGCCCATGGAGGTCAAAGAATAATAGGTATTATTATCATCATAATAGGTATTGTTATTCTCTATGCTTTTGATAAAAAAATGACCAATGATGACATTTTCAGATATCAATGACAGTCTAAGGAAGGAAATATTTCAGAACTATGTATTTCTTGTTTGGTATCTTTCAAATTATACCCTATGAACACATAGAGGAGATCATTATGTGATATATGACATAGAGCTTTATTTTTAAGGTATTCATATTTTTTTTAAACCACAATATTATATAAGAAATATCAAATGGTCAGGAGGTAAAAAAAAAATTCCATGTGTTTAGTTTTCTCTTTCTGCTGAGATGTAGCTAAGCTCAAGACTAATTTTGTGTATGTGGCTGAAGTTTTTAGAGTATCAGTTTTTTCACTCAAGTCCCCATTTGCTGTTGTGTGCAGATATCTATTAAATGCTGTCTGTAAGATTTCAGCATATAGTCCACTTTTAATCAATCATGCCAATGAAAGGGAGACTTGGCAAGGATCTTAAAACAGAGTGAGCCATCCAACACCTGGTCTGACCCACCAAGACTAGACAAGATAGGCTTCTCCCTGCTGCCTTGTGAAGTCAGTCTTTGCAGTTTGAACCCCAGCGCAGGTGTTTCAATTTCTGTCAAAGGACAACCAATTGAAAACAGGCAGCTGGACCATTTCTGAAAGCTTAGGATCAGAGATGGAGCTCAACTAGAGAGGACCAAATGATGGTTGCCATGCCAAGGTAGGATTTTTAGCATCGTGCATGAATGATTTTAGAGTATTTTCTATTTTTATCATCCAGATTGATTGATCCTGCTATTTTTTTTGAAGTTAGAAAAAGAGAGCACTCCCCCTCAGGAAGCCTTTCAAAAATAATGGTGAGATTTTTTAGTCAGTAGCCAGTCAGTGAAATGGCTGTCTATTCGCTGCTTAGTTTGAAATTTTCATGATAGTATCCTTAACCATGTTTCCTTGCTGTTAATTTTGATCCTTTTTAATTTTTAAAAATATTATTATTATTTTTTGATATTTATTATTATAGAATGGTTCTTGTTCTTGCCCACGCTGAAGTGCAGTGGCATGATCATAGCTCACTGCAGTCTCAAACTCCTGGGCTCAAGCAATCCTCCCACCTCAGCCTCCCATGTAGCTGGGACTACTGGTACTCACCACCAGGCCTAGGCAATTTTTTATTTTTTGTCGAGACAAGGCCTAATTCTGTTGCCCAGTCTGCTCCAGAACTTCTGACCTCGACCCATCCTCCCCTCTTGGCCTCCCAAAATGCTGGGATTGCAGGCGCCAGCAGCCACCTGGCCCGATCACTTATATTTTTAAATGACAGTTTGATGTAATAAGCCAGTGAGGTGTTCTACCCTATTTTGAGATTTTGAGGGTTTCATTGTTTTAAACTAAGAATGATACAGCACTGAGTTTAAAAAATATATTAGTTGTATTTCAAAATTAACCTTAAATATACTTAAAATTTTCCATAGGTGCTCTATTAATTTATTTAGTTTTGAGTTGGAGTTTCACTCTGTCACCCAGGCTGGAGTGCAGTGGCAATGCTCATGACCGGCGCAACCTCGACCTGCTGGGCTCAGGCAATCTTTCCACCTCAGCCTTCCAAGTAGCTGGAACTACAAGCATGCACTACCATGCCCAGCTTATTTTTTGATTTATTGTAGACATGAGGTCTCACCAAGTTGCCTAGGCTGGTCTCAAACCCCTGAGCTCAGGCAATCCTCTCACCTCAGCCTCCCAAGGTGCTGGGATTACAGGCTTGAGCCACTGCACCCGGCCCAAATGTGCTTTATTAACAATACACCAGGATCTGTACTGACTGCATTTTTTGTATACTGTAAAGGGAGAGTTGACAATCTATTTAATAATTAAAATAATAGGATTTGGAATCCAAAATTTCTAATTAGTGTAGTAGATTGTAAGAACTTCAGAAAGCTAAAGGAATAGGGCTCCATGCTCTCTAAATATGTTGATTCTGCAATTTACTGATTGAGGAATCTTACATAGTCAGGACCTTAATAGATTTCCTCACCCCTGGGTGTAGATATTGCCTTGATTTTACAGGTGAGGACATTGAAGTGGAGTCAGGTCTAGTGGCTTCTCCACAGCCTCAAGCTCTGTATGTGTCCCATCAAACAAAGTTGTAAATTGATGTGTTAGCATGGGGATGGGGGACATGGGACCCCACCCTCACCCAGGACCCTCAGAGGAGGAAGCCTTGGCCATCGCATCTCCTGCTTTCAGCCAAGAGTTGAAGGGCAAATTGGATGACTTATTCTGGATAAATAAACTTATTCTGGATATACTGCTAATGCAAAATTATTTTAAAATATGTGTTTGCTTTGTAACCAAGCTCAAATTTGTTCTTCCCACTGCATGACAATCAATAAGTCAAGAGATAAGAATTTAGAGCAAGGAAGCAACTTTATTTTGGAAAGCCAGCAAACCAAGATGACGGACTAATATCTTAAAGAAGCTTCTTAGAATTATGTGAGCTTTGTCTTGTCTTTTATGTTTGTAAGGCAGAAAAAAGTGGGCTGACAATCATAGATATCTAGGCTCCTGCAAGGATCTGCGGAAGGTTTTCGAAATTCCTTTGTCCTTGGATAATGGTCTCCCATGTGAGGATAGCTAAACCTCCTTGTTTCTATAAATTTTTAACAAAACATAGTTAATTGTTTACATACTTCCCCATGAGTCCCAGAGTTAGTTTCAAAAATTTCATGATTGCTTTCTTTGAGTTTTATCTCAGTGCTCTAAAAATAGCCTTTGTACAGGAATGAGTAAAGGCCTCTTAACTAAAATGCAGTTCGTTATGTTAGTTCTTTTACTGTTTTAATGTTACAAGGCCAGAATAAGCATTTCTTCATTAGCAACTGATTTAGAGAATTCATGAGTAAAAATGGGTACATTTATTTTTACTTACTCTGTGGGAAAAGATGCTAAGGTGACTTGGGAGGCAACCTTTCAAAGGAAGCCCTTTCATAGCAGAATTTATGGGGATGCGGAAAAAATTACTATCACCCGTGCCTTGTGGCCTTACTAGTCTCCTAAAGCAAAGTTGTATTTATGGAAATTCTCCCAGAAATGGGTGACCCACTCAAAACATTCTGCTGCCTAGCATTACTGGGTGCCCACTATGTATGAAGCCAACTGAATGTTGTCTTATTTACTCCACTGAAACACCACGGGGAGGTAGTGTTTTCCCATGATCTCAGTGTCAGAAAACACTGAGATTCAGGGTTGTTAACTCACTTGTCAGGTTTGCCAAGCTGCCAATTATAGTGTCAGGGTGAGCCCAGTTGATGTTTCTGAAGTGCTAGAAACGTAAATAAAGAGAGCTTGACTCTAGCAAAATGAACCAGGAAGGGGCAAGGTGAGGAATGCTCACTCTGGACCTCGAAGACTTGGAAGGAATTTTTTTTTGAGAAAAGAAGCTGGGGTGAGGGAAGGAGAGAAAATATGGAGAGAGAAGGGTGTCTTAGGGGGTATTGATGGCATGGAAAAGGGCACAAAGGAAGTGTTAAATTTCATGCAGGAGATAGAGCATGGCCCTATTTGACTGGGGCACTGGGTTTGGGATGGAGGTGGTTCTCATGCTGAACTCTGAGGTCCTTCACTCCTGTGGAGGTGGCCTGGGAGGCAGACTCACAGGTAAGGAAGGCATTTTGAGATGGGGCCTTCTCCCTTCCCACATCAGCAAAGAAGCTCAGTGTATGATACTTGGGGTCTCAGGTAGGGCTTTAGTACAGTAGGTTCTATGTTTAAAAGAGAAGTTGTAGCCCACTGGGGCAGCAGAATGTCAGGGACAAACCTGGAAAGTTATTGATGTGCCTAATGGAGGTGGAACTTCAACCTGTAATGTAGACCACAGTGTGTCTCTGAATATTGTTAAAGACATAAGGAGTCAGTTTTTTTTTCTTTCACAACCTGGAAGATTACCCAGCCATATAGGAGAGAGAAGAATAGTTAAAGGGCAGAGTGAACAAATAGGAATCTGTAGGTTGGGACACTTATTCACTGCTAGTAGGAGTGTAAATTAGAATGTCTGTTATTTTAGTCAAACTTCTCCCAAGAAACAGAACCAATGGGATTGTGTGTTCAAAGAGAAAGATGTATTACAAGGAATTGTCTAGGCGATCTCCACATCTGCAGTGTGGGCAAGCAGCTGGAGACCCAGGAGAGCCCATGGTACAGGTGAAAGCCAACTGCTGGAGAGTTCCTTCTCGTTCTGGGAGGCCAATCTTTCTGTTCTGTTGAAGCCTGCAGTTGATTGGATGAGGCTCATCTACATTATGGAGGGCAACCTGCTTACTCAGAATTCACTGATTTAAATATTGGTCTCATCCAAAACACCCTCACATAAATTCACACATAAAATTAACCATCACATCTGTTTTGGAAAATTATATGACATTAGCTAGTCAAAGAACCCTAAACCCTGTGATCCATACTTCTACTATTTGATATCCCAGAGATTTTTCACATAGAGGAAAAATTTCTGACAATGTTTGCAGCAACAATGATCCCAATAGTGAAGAATAGCAACCCAAATATCCATCAGCAGTAGACAAATACAAGGAGAGCTATTCCTACAACAGTATTTCCTGCATCATGAAAATGAATGAGTGATCACTGTGCTCACCAACAGGGATGAGCCTCAGGGACATTATGCGGAAAGAAAGGAGCAAGCTGAAAGAAAATAGGTAGGGTATGATTCATTTCCCTTACAGTTTATAGAAAATGCAAAATTAAATAGCATTTATGTATAGATGCAAACATATGTGGTAAAACGATAAAAGAAAGCAAAGTTCAGAAACATGGGCAGATGGGGGTTGGAATACAATCAGGAAGAGCTGGGAGCATCCTTGAAGTTCAGAGTCAGGGTTTTTTTGTTTGTTTTTTAGCAGGTGAATTATTTCCTATTTCTCTCAAATATGTTCTAGAAAATTTCTTTCAAATATGTTGATTGCTAATAAAAAAGCTGAAAAGAGATATAATTGCAATTTTGGGGCAGTTCAAAGATAGTTGTCTAAGTATAAAGATGAGATCCTCATTCTGATTTGGCCTGGGAATCAAGTAGGAGGAAGCGTCAACGTTTCCAAAGGTTTATGATCCAGGGATTGAAAAATGGCAGCTTCTTCTTTTTTTTTTTTATAATCAGTATTTTTTATTATGATATTGTGGTTATCAACAAGGGTACCTACATAATCAACATCTGTATACCTAACCCTGAATTGTACCCCACATCCTAAAAATAAAAAGAAAAAATAAATAAATAAAATACGAGTAAAAGTAAAAAAAAAAAAAAAAAAGAAAAATGGTAGCTTCATTTAAAAAGATGGAGACCAATTAGATAAGTCCCAACAGCAACTTATCTAATAGATTATTGGTCTTCCAATATTATTGGGAGACCAACTTGGCTTGGAAGAATGGAAGTAAGTCTGTTTCAGGTGGACTGAGTTGTGAAAAAACCTTTGGCCAGATGACAGCTGAAAGTATGGAACAGCAAACCAGAAGAAAGTTCAGGATTGAAGTCAACTAAATAATCCCTCAGTGTATGTGAACAAGATGGTTAACTCAGAAAGAACTAACAGATAGGAGTCTAAAACCATAGATTGGAGAATTGTCACATTGCAGTATGTGAGGGCATTCATGTGAAAAGAAGAGAGAAGAACATAGACGGCATCAGGAGGTAAGGGAGAGAGTCAGAGGAAGAAGAGGGAGATGCAGAATAGGCAAATATTGATGTGGGAGGGGGAGGCATGTTAGACCCACATGTGCAGTAGAGAGTTATATATTCTTGCTCCACCCATTTAGGTGCTTCGTGTTGGCTGTAATACATGTTTTCTTACTTTATGATCCTGCATATTTCAATCCATTTATCTCAGCTTAGGCACAGAGATATTCTTCGCTTCCTCCTTTAAGGGCTTCATTCTCTCTCTCTTTGCCATCCGTGTTTATTCTTATAAGACCTCTTATCTCTATGTCCTTCAAGGCAAGTGTTCTCTGTCCAGGCTTCCAGAGGCTGGTATAGCAGTTAAAATTTTCATGCATTCTCACATATTCATTGCTGCTTAGTGGCACTAAAGAGGTAATATTTCTTTAATATTGGGGGGAGGGGTGTCCCAGAATTTCTGACCATTCAAAGGAATCTCATAATGAAAGGGACTCTAATATTATGCTGGACTATATGCTGATTTGAGACCACATGATCAGCATTTTTCTCTAACCCTGGAGTGTTGTCAGCATTTAAATTTGATTTAAAGTTGGGAGAAGGAAAGTCTCCCAGACCTGGCTTGTATAAATGGGTGTGCTGATTTGTAGGACCTGAACCCACTTATCCATTAATTCATTCAAGTCTTTCCTGAGAATCTACAGTGTTCAAGTTAATGTTTAGTGGTTTGGAAGACAGGAAGATGCAGGTCTTAGCTCTAAACTACATGCAGAGTATTAGGGAAGACAAAAGTTGCAAATCGCAAATTATAGTTTAAGGCAAGACATGATAAGTGCTATCATATTTCAGAGGATAGAACTTCCTTTAACTAGAAAATTCAGAATGGAGTCCTTGAAAAAATGGAATTTGAACTTAACCTCAAAGGAGTCAAGTCAAAATATTTGGACACGGATTAGTGGGACACCATTTCAGGAGAATTGCTTTAGAAAATTATCTAGAAAATAGGTAGCTTTGGCCCCAGTTTAACTATCTTTCTTTCTTTCTTTCTTTCTTTCTTTCTTTCTTTCTTTCTTTCTTTCTTTTTTTTTTTCTTTCTTTAACTCTATTTTGGTCCATGGAAGATCAATAATTTATTAAATAGGTATATTGTAAACTGCTGAAAAAGTCTTAAAAATTTTTAAGTTAAAATAGTAAGTGTAGCCTACTTTCAAAGATAATTTTCATTTTTTCAAAAAGACTGTAACCATAACAGCACCAAAACCCTCTAAAATTGAACCACTACATGGGGTTAACCAACATATTATTGCAGTGTATTCTGGTTTATAATTCATGGCTCTGCTGACCTGTTGATTTACTGCTTCAAAAGACGTAGAAAGTCAGATGTATTTAGGCAACCATATTATACAATCCATCTTAAGATATTTGCACACTTTCATTTCAGATTTTGTTGTGCTGGTCTCAAATTCATAAGGAAGGAAGAAAACATATGAAAATGACACTACTGTGTATATTAGTGACAGGCAAAAGTGACAGAAAGGGAGACTTGGTCTGAAAGGCTTTTGCCTGTCAAAAGAAATTCTAAACAGGCTTAAGAAGGTCACGGAGAAAGAGTGTTTCTTACTCTTCTGTTACAAGGATCATCAATACATGTCTGCTTGTTTTGTCCTAGTGTGAATTCTTACAGCTTTGCTCATCATGTTCACTTCTATCCCTTTTAATTTTTTTTAGTGAAATGGAAAAATAAGGGGAAAAAATGGTTTCACATCTACTGTTTCAAGAGTGAAGCCATAACTCTCTCTTCAGGCCCATTCTAGCAAGCTCAGAAATAAATCGTAAAAGTTTACTGTATCTATGTGTATGTTTATGCATGCACACACACACACACACGACTAAAAGATATTACATTTCAACAGCTTTTCATTTACAAAAAAAGATATTAGAGTATCTATGAGATATAGTCAAAGGATAAAACAGGAACATTTTAAAGGCTTAGAAATCTTATTCCCTAATAAAATAAAATGTATATAAAGAAGGCAGATGATAATAAAAAAAAAGTATTTTTAAGACTCATGGAAAGCAAGGTTATGGTCACTGCCCTTCTCAAGGGTGGAGTGAATGGGAATCTGGAGGTGGAATAACCACCAGGACCTCTACTAAGGCTGTAGGTATTCACCTGCCTTCTCTTTGGTAAGCCTGGTAGGGCAGGCTCCTGAATGTATGTCAGTGTAATAAAAAAGAGAGAAATGTTTAAAAACTCTCTGAGACAAGATAATACTAGATTTATATACACAACAGAATTCAACAATTGAACGGATTATAAGGTTGAATTAACATACAAGCACAGGTACATGCTTGGGTTTTTTGGGAGTAATATTGCCTGTCTTTCTCAGTGCTTGGGTCTCTCTCCACTCACTCTGATTACCTTTATGCCCTGGGAGACAGCCCAACTTTGTACATTTATTAGATTTACTTTTATTTTATTTTTATTTAATATAGAGATGGAGTCTTGCTATGTTGCCCAGGTCGGTCTCAAACTTCTAGCCTCAAGTGATCCTCCCACCTTGGCCGCCCAAAGTGCTGGACTTATAGGCATAAGACAACTTTACTTTTAAAAGAAGAAAAAAAACCTTTTGCTTTAGTCTTGTTCAAAAATACACTCAGGAAACTCAAAGCAGGGAGTGAAATTGGCTGCGAACTTGTGTGCAACCCTTTTGCTTTAAGAAAACTCTCGCCTTCTTTTTGTAGCTATTTTTACTTCCGTCATGATTGTATGTATGGTAGGGGCATGCTTGCCTGAATTACTAGAGAACTGGCTACAGCTTTTGAACAGCAATTCTCCTGTGGCCCCTGAACCTTTCGTGAGTGTAGCTGGAGATGGCATGGTTCTCAGTTTTCTTTCCTTTAACTCTCAGAGATCAAGGCAACGCACACTTTTGCCACAAGTGCTCTTTACGCAGCACTGAAAGAGGCTGCTAACCACAACATCAAGAAGATGTTTCCTTTTCAGAGTGGGTGTTCGCGGTGTGTGGGTGCCAATGGAGGGTGGGGACTGTGGCTTCATGCATGAGTAAGAGCTGGCATTCTACAGCCGTCAGTGCCTGTCGCAATAACTGTGGAACAAGTTCGGCCTACACACACTGAGACCCTTCTCCTGGGTCGTCTAGGCTTCTGTGATCTTTTGAGAAATTCCTCCTATCAAAGGTTAAGAACTACAAATTGCAAACATCGTTCTCCAGCACTTGCTGGGAAACTGCCCTGTAGGATAAGCTGGTAGGTGTGAGTGACCTTCAGAGAAACCTTACAGGAACTTACCCACTGACAGGTCGCATTATTAACTGAATGTAAGATTGTAATTTGCAATTTAAAGAATAAAAATGCTGGCCAGGCGTGGTGGCTCATGCCTGTAATCCCAGAACTTTGGGAGGTGGAGGTGAGAGGGATGCTTGAGCACAGGAGTTTGAGACAGCCTGGGCAACTAAGCGAGACCATGTTTCTACAAAAAAGTTAGCCAGGCATGGGGGCGTGCACCTGTAGTCCCAGTTACTCTGGAGGCTGAGGCAGAAGAATTGCTGAGCCCAAGAGGTTGAGGTTAGGATGGGTGGTGATCATTTCCCTGCACTCCAGCCTGGGCAACAGAGTGAGACTTTGGCTTAAAACAAAAATTCCTGGATTTTGGGAATTCAAACAAACAAACAAGAAAATAAGTAACTGAACAAAGAAGAAAAAATAAAGTTCTCAGCTTTTATCAACATTTGGGGCTTCTCTGTGGCATTCTCTTTGAGGTGCTTGTTTTTGTTTGGTTTTATAAGAAGTGGAGGTTATAGGCAGGATGGTGCTTGCTTCACTTTGAGAAAACGGTAGGAGACTATTTCTGAAGTCATTTAAGATCTTGAAACTGTTAAAAATTTCAAGATCATCAAGTCAATCCTTCAGGGATCAATGCAAAATTATCCCCCCAGGCAGCATCTCTTCCACTTACTCCTGAATAGTTTTAATTAAATAACTCAGTTGATAGGGCTTCTGGCACTTCCCTTGAGAGATTATTCACAATCCAATAAATCTCAATGTGAGAAAATTTTTCCTGACTTCAGCTGTTTAACCAACTTACATTTAAAAAAAGTCTTCTTTGTAATCTGCCTTGAGAGAAAGACCTGTGTTTCATAAAATATTGATATAGAAAGGTTTCTCAGGACGGAGATGTCATATATAATATTCACATTTACTAGTCCTTTAAATAGCTACGTGTGTCATACCTACTGAACTTAGTGGGGTGATAGTTGGAGCCAATAAGAATGAAATCTTAGCTACATTCTGTGGGCATTTAAGTGCACCATTTAACTAGCACAATTCTTAAGAAACTTAACATTCTCATTTCAGCAGACTAGTTCTTAAGAACATATTTGTCCCATTTCCTGGCAGACTACATGAAATTTTATGTGCAACCAACACTGACATTTCCAAAATTGCTGAATGAAGGGGGATGTGTGTATATGTGTCCTCTGGGTAGATAAGGTAATTTCCTTCATGACATAAAAAGAACCTAAGATTATTAAAAATTTGAGGTTGTCTACCGAGTTCGTCCCACTAATAGATATAGAACATTTATTTCTCTTTACAAGTTAGATTCTATAGTTGGATGTATACCATTTTTTCTCTAAGAAATAGCCAGGAAATGCAATTATTGTCTCTGAGACAGAGATTGGTAATGTCAACAGATGTCCCCAAATGAGACTCCTTTATTCTGTCCTATTAGTTCATGATATCAGATTTCTCAAGATATCTTCATTATCTTTTAAGAAACATAGTTACTAATTTAAATAAAATAAAGCACATTTGTTTAACATAGGGCTTGCAATTTCTCCTATTTTTCATAAATCCTAAAAATGGTTCCTAAAAGAATGAACATTTAATAAGATGGAAGTATTTCTAACTGCTGGCGTTGTGTTTCTTTGAGCTGACATGGTGTTTGAATTTTTATTCTTAACATGGTCTGACTATTATGTTTTCAGTGAAAATAGCAGAATTGAATACAGAAAATTGTTAAACTTTGTTGCTCACATGACACTTTGCAGTATTCAGGTCTGCTTTATTGGATGAATGTTGATAGCAGTAATTTAAAATTTGTGTAAACTCTTTGTAGATCTGTTCAATCAATATTTATTGTTTGCTTTGAGGAAAATAAAAAATAAGTAAGAAGATCTTTGTTTTTGAAAAGTGTATGATCTAAGAGAGTAGGTATGTACCTATATACTATGTAACTAGGTGGGCCAGTGCATGGAAGTTGGTAAGTAGCATAAAACAAGATTTTGGGAGTTGAGCAATAACTGAGATTACTTCTGGCTTGAGGAATTCCACAGTCTGGAAATGTGGGTATGTTTTAAATGGGTAGAGATGAGGGATGGCGGGAGGAGGGTGGGAACTGCAGCAGGAAGACGTGTCATGAAAATCGTCACATATAAGGAAATTGTTCTTTGAGTTTGGGGGATAGGAAAACATATTTGGTCAGAGGCTTAGGGAAAGGTCGGAAGGTGTTAGGTCTAGAGTTTGGACTTTATTTGGTGCTTAGTAAAGTTTTCAAGCAGTGGGAGTCACACATTGGCCACATTTGCACTAGCAGTTAGGATGATGTAGAGGAAGGAAAGATGGGAGACGAAAAAAGCAAGCAAGAAGAAGGGAGGTCTGCGGTCCTGCAGCAAGGCAGGATGCTACTCCAGGGTGTGGCCCACCAATGCAACCTTCACAGGGTACAGACCAAGAAAGCCCCTCCTCCTTAAGACCCTCCTTCCCATTTCCTCCCCTCTGTCATTCCATAAATACTTATTGAATGTCTGTTATGAGCTGGGGGCTGTGTGAGATTGGGGGCACAGAAATGTCCAGTCCCTGATCTCAAGCTCAAGGCTCAATTACAACGTGACTTGATGCTTGCTAGAGTGTGGGTGCAGAGGAGGGGTACTGGTGGAGCTAGGAGGAGGTAGTGGTGATATATGTGTGTGCGTCTTGGAAGGGGGATTGTGGCGAGAAGGAGGGGGTCATTCACAGTGCTCCAGAGAGCTGAAGATGCTTGAGCTTACTCATGAAAGAAGACAGGACTTCCTGGGTTGAGGGATGGTTGTGCTGTTAGCAAACTGGTGTTCCTGCTGGAGGGAAATCATGCTAATGGCACAAAGGCAAACAAAGGCTGGTGTGTTTGGGAACTGTGGGATGCTTCATAAAGCTCAAGTAAAAGTTAATTTAAGCGGGTAGTGGTGCCAGGTGGCAACTTGGAGGAGTAGATAGTGGTGATGAGGAAACTTGAGGTACTATCAGCAGGATCTCCAGATTTTTTCTTGGAAGTGGGGCACTCAGAGCACTTGATTTGGAAGTGTGTTTGCACATTCTTACTTAGATGCATTTTTCTGTGCAACAGGTTGGGAATAGGAGGTTTGGTTCCCCTTAACTACATTTTTGTGTTACAAATGTACACCATTCTAAGATACTTGGAATTTATTCATTAGTCAATAGGGGAGCATTAGGAATTTTGGTTAGGTGAGTGGTTCGAAATTTAGAAAGAGCACTTGGACAGGATTCTAAGAGGGAGATCGAGAGCAAGGGAGAAGGGGGGTGGAAACTAACCAGGAGGAGGCTGTAATGGGGTGAATTGTGCTTTCTTCAAATAGTATGTTGAAGTCCTGACCCCCAGTATCTCACAAGGTGACTGTATTTGGTGATAGAGTCTTTGAAGAGGACAGTAAGTTAAAATGAGGTCAAAAGGGTGGAATCTAATTCAATATGAGCTGTCCATATAAGAAAAGATCAGGGCACAAAAAGTCATTTGCAAGAAAGACAAGGAGAGAGGCTCAAAAAGACTGTCTTGCTGGCATCTTTAATTTTGGGCTTCTAGCCACCGGAATTATGAAAAATTAAGTTTCTGTTGTTGAAGCCACCCAGTCTATGGTATTTTGTTATGGTGGCCCTAGCAACATAATGCAGAGGCTATCATAATTTAAGTCAGTCAAGAGTTGAAAAAGAATCAAGCCAAGGCAGCTTAAGCAGAAATAAGGCAGATGGGGCATATCCAAGATGAATTTTCTTCTGAGTGTACTTTTCGTTATTCTGATTTCTTCCTCTTTCAAAGATCCAGATCTTATATTTAACAAACAAGCAAACAAACAAACAAAAAAGATGTGACAAGAGGACTGTTCTAGGATTCTCTGTGAGGAGTGCTCTTCCCTGTCTCATTACTCGCTTGCGCGGCCTTGCCAGATCCTCCAGGTTTGGTTCCAAAGGTCCCCACCCCTCAGCGTGCACCCTTGCTCACCTTGTCAATGACTCATGGCAGCTGAGGACAGGGTGTCCCAGAGCACACCCACAAGTCAGTGCCATCAGCCCCTTCCTCAGGTGCCTCCGCCAGGAGCTGTCAGGTTGTCAGCTGTTCCTAAGCCTGGGGAGCTCCTTGAGTTACAACACCCAGAGGATGTGGAAATTGAAATAGGAGAAGCAGCAAGTGGGGGCCAAAGGGCCAGGGGGTAGTGATGGAAGGGCGACCGGCCAGAGTGACCGCATTATTCACTGGCTCTCCTAAGGAAACATACATGGTTATAAAAAGAATCTCTTGCCTAGGCTGAGCATGGTGGCTCATGCTTGTAATCCCAGCACTTTGGGAGGCTGAGACCAGCCTGGGCAACATAGTGAGATCTTCTCTCTTAAAAAAAGAAAAGAAAAAGAGCAGGGTGTTATGATCCATGGCTATAGTCCCAGCTTCTCAGAAAGCTGAGGTGGAAAGATCACCTGAGCCCAGCAGGTCAAGGCTGTGGTGAGCTGTGATCATGCCACTGCATTCCAGCCTGGGTGACATAGTGAGACTCCGACTTAAAAATAAAACAAAGGACCGGGTGCGGTGGTTCATGTCTATAATCCCAACACTTTAGGAAGCCAAGGTGAGAGGATTGCCTGAGCCCAGGGGTTCGAGACTAACCTGGGCAACTTGGCAATACCTCATCTCTACAATAAATCAAAAAATTAGCCAGGTGTGGTTACATACGCCTATGGTTCCAGCTTCTTGGAAGGCTGAGGTGGAAGGATCACCTGAGCCCAGCAGGTCGAGGCTTGTGGTGGCCGGGAGTGTGACACTGCACTCCAGACTGGGTGACAGAGTGAGACTCCAACTCAAAAAATAAATAAATAAAATAAAACAAAATAAAATAAAGAACCTCTTGGTATCACAAGAGCATTCGCATGGATGGCCAAAAAGACAACACCAGACCTAGGAAGTACCTAACAGTTACATATATTAAGCACCTCACAGGATATGGGGTTCCATGTCATAGCAGGGAGAGAAGTGTCCCATGGAAGGGGAGGGTCTTCCCTGAGGCCTTGCAGAGCTGTCTCAGGCAGGTTGACAAGTGTTCCTGGAGCACAGCATACCTTGTCTTGCCCCAGGTAAAGGATCAGAGGACTGGGGGTATTCTGAGAAATGTGGGGAATTTGCCTCCCAAAAGAGCCCAGAGAGCTCCCACCACCCTGCAAAACACCAGCCTAGACTGTGAGGTGTTGGGGGCCGCACAGGGCCGAGGAGGGGGAAGAAGGCTGGCCAATTGGGAATGATGTCATGTGGCCACAGCTTAAAAAAAAACAAAAAAACCCACTGGGCTGGTTGTTGAGGGCCGGGGCATAGATGCCATGGCAGTTGCTGGGCCAGGGAGAGGGGCTCTCCAGGCTGGATCAAGTGGCCGCTTTCCTGGAAACCTGGCTTCTGGTTGCAAGGGCTGAGAAGGCAGGGAAAATGCCACCCTGGCACTCATGGGGAAATACTTTGACACTGAAGAAGAGCCAGGACTTGCTAACAGTTGAGTAAGAGCAGAGTAGCCCTGGCTCGGTGGCCGCCACTGCCCACCAGGAAAGGACTCAGATTACCGACTCAATGTGCTGTGGGCGGCCTGTCAGAGGGGACATGCTGCTGAGACTGAGGGATGGCGGCCCCGAAAGGACACACCACCGAGTGGGGTCTTGGGCTTCTGCCTCTTCTCCAAGTAGCCCCAGGGATCCAGTCTCGTTCCGGACAGCTGCGGTTCCTCCAAACCTCACGCTGCCCCCAGCTGTCCCTGGACCCACGCTGGCTGCCGTTGCTGATGTGGCAGCACCATGAAGCTGAGGACAAGGAAAGGAACCCTGCAGGTGGATGGGAGACATTCTGCAGGGCCATGAAGCCCCTCATGGGGACAGAAGCTACACTTGCTGGTGTGGCAGAAGAATGCCAGCCTTGGCGCCTCTGGGTTTGGAGCTCTGTGCTGGGGCTTGGGGCAGGGGCAGCCTTCGGATGGAAAGAGTTCTGGTGGTTCGGGAAATAAAACTCTTGGGCAGACCCAGGGCTAGCCTGACTTGCACTGATTTCTGCCCTACAACAAACTGTCGTAACAAGGTGATTTTATATTTCTGTTTTAATCTGCTCGGCATACACCTGGCCTGGAATTTACAAAGCTTAGACTCCGCTGGAAGATCCAGACACCCCCAATTTTCTGCCTCCTGTAAGACAGCCATAAGTCCTTCCTTACATTACTAATGATTTCTGTTTTCTCTGATACCTGCTGGTGTCCAAGACCTTTCAGTGAGAGTGTTAGAGTGTGGAGCTCAGGATGGCAAGACCTGTGGGTGTGGCCTCCCAGTCACAGGTTGCCCTTGACAGTGGGTCCCCGGGAGCCAGGAGGCCCAGCCTCGTTTTCCACACTGGGCTGGACATTGGGGCCCCAACAATGGAATCAGAAGTCACGGGGTCCCAGCTACTTCTGTGATGCACTAATCGCCACAGACGCTCCCCAGAGATTTGATTGTGTTTCGGAAGGGCTTGGGAATAACGGAGGGAGGAGAGAGGAGAAAAGGGGAAATGTGAGAGATCTGAAACCAGTGACCCAGCAAGATAAGGTAGAAAGTGGAGGTGCAGAAGACAAGACAGAAGGCCTGGCCACCCTGCAGGAACGGAGTGGACGTACTCAGAGAAGGATGGAAAACGCAACATCGGGTAAATCCAAATTTTAAAAAAAATTAAGAAAATAGAGAAGGTTGAGAGGAAAAAAACCCATAAACTACTTAGAAACAAGGCTACACAATAAGATGGATTTGAGATTTGAAATTTAGAGAAAAAGACAAATGACCACACATATATGTAATACACATACAAAACACGAGAAATAAACATTTAATTAGAGCAACAATTTTTATTCCAGAAAGCTACCAGAAACAAGCACTTAGCAAATTTAAAGTAATCTAACTGGCAAAAAACAATTATCAAAATATAGTCGTATTTATAGTATTGAGCAGTGGTCTGCAAACATTTTTACCAGGAAAAATAATTGCAAATATTAGGAGACATAAAAATGAACATTTTTAGAAGAAAAAATTTAAATAACTTAAAATGTTTTCTTTGTCAACCATATAAAAAGGTTTATGGGTACTATTACTATTCTACATGAGATTAATATGATTGAATAATTTTAGTTATTTTTCCCAACCTTGGTTAGCCTGTTATGATACAATGATTTGGAGGTCCTATTTTGATATTTGATTTTAATAACTGTGAAAGGTTTAAAAATGCCTCACGAACACATGGAGGTCCTAACAGGGATCTTAGTAGTTATTTTTTAATACTATCTGCCACCTACACCAAGGATTTATTGAAATTTGTCTGGTAAGTATCAGTCTTTGGTAATGTTGATCAGCTATTACAAATTAATCAGAAGTTGTTGTACTTTATTACTTTAACAAATGACTTCAAACCTCATTGAGACTTTACATTTTAAAAATGTGGGGAGAGAATGAAGAGTTATTTTTTCATATTTTTAAAGACTGCAGGCATGAGGTTTTATATTTAATATGCATAATTTTCATCTGAAAGAAAGAGGAAGAAAGGGCGGAAGGGAGAGAGGGAGAGATGGAGGGGGAGAGAAGGAGGGAGGGAAGGAGGGAGGGACGGAGGGAAGTTACAAGATTCGGAAATAATCTCAAAGTTCTATTTCAACATGTTCGCTCCACAACATGATTTTCTTTTGAAAATCACTTACATTTTCACTCATCATTAAAATGCTACTTCTACTTAGAAGGGACGTATTAAATTGCTCTTAGTTTTCAACATTACTTTCTACATAGCTCATAATTAATAGCTACTTATGAGACAGCAAAGGCCAGAAATTGTGGAACATGCATCTTCCAATCTGACAACTCTTCTGAGAGCTTTACCTTGAGTAAACTTCTATTTGGAGTACATATTTTATACCTACTTCCCATTTCCTAAAAAAGTGTAAAAGTTCTATCTAGAAGACATACTGCGTGTGTGTGTATACACACACACATAATTATTTAGCTGCATCGATGACGTCCTTACAGCGCAAGAGCTACATATAACAAGTCAATGGCACCAAACGTGAGTGAGTGTGTCGTTGTCAACCTCTCAAATTGCCAAATGCCTCCTCTCTTCACAGGGACCTTAGGTACCGTATATAGCAATGACCATCTGACAGACCAAGTGAGACTACCGGTGTTAATTCACATGCTTCAGATTAATCAAGCTCAGTTCATTTCGTAATTTTAGTTTAAAATAGAAAGTCTAAAATGCTTCGTCCACAACACTCTCAGGGGACTGTGCAGCTACTCTGGACATCGCCTGCAGAGAGGACAGTATTCAGCCAGGCACATGAATGTCTGCTTCAGGGAGTCTATGTTCAAATCCCACCTTGGCCATTTATTGCTGTGTGGCCCTGGACAAGCCCTAAAGCACTCTATGCCTTGGTTTCCTTGTCTATAAAGGGAGATAATAAAAATACCTGTTCAGAGCCAGGCGTGATGGCTCACATCTGTAGAATCCCAGCACTCTGGGAGGCCAAGGCAGGAGGATTGCCTGAGGCCAGGAGTTTGAGACCAGCCTGAGCAACATAGTGAAACCCTCTCTCTATTTAAAAAAAATAAGTGTTAACCTAGTCAAGAGGTTGGTCTGACAATTAAATGAACGAATCCATGTGAAGCTCTTACAACATTTTTTAGCTTATAGTAGAGATTCAAAAATCTTAACTGTTATTATTATCACATGAAAAATTTATGTCCTTCTATAAGCTGGAAGTACCTGGAGGCTAAGAAACCAGCTAGAAGACTGTTTCAATCATGCAAACCAGGGACAACAATGGCAAAAACCAAGGAAGTGGCAGTGGAATTGGAAAGAAGCAGAAAAGCTAAGAGGCATTTGGGAAGTTGAACCAATAGACTTTGGAATAAATAATACAAAGAGAAAGAAAAAGCAGTCATGTATGACCTAGAAGTTTCCAGCCTGTATGATCAAGGAGTATTAGTTGGGAAAATGAAATAAGGAGAGGTCTTAGTTTGGTGAAAAATAGTCATTTATTGAGCACTTACTATAGACCAGGCAATATTCTAAGTGTTCTTTCAATATATTAAATCAGTTAATCCACATAATAACCTGTGAGGCAGATGGTCTCCTCGTTTTACAGATGGTAAGATTGAGCCACAGAAGATCTTCACCTTTTCCCAGACTATCCAGCTCCAGAGTCCATCAACACTTCCCATACAGATTTTCTTAAAGCTTTGAGTTCAGTTGGGTTTCAGGGACACCAAAGAGGACATGTGACATAGTCAGTTGAACAGAGCAGTCTGACACTCAGAAGAGGGGTGAGAGAGAGCGAAGGAACTAGGGATTTCAGACATGGAGGTGAGATGGCAGCTGCGGAAGTGCACAAGGGAAGGAAGAGGGACTGCACCCCATGAGAAGAGAAGGGGACTGGGAGACACCCTTGGGGACACAGATACTTCCAAACTACCTGCACAGACTTAGCATTGGCGGCTTTTCACCGGCAAGACGTGAACATATCATAATGGCTTGTGTGGGAGACTTTTGGCTGCTCGGCATGTGAACCCCCTTGCCATACTGGGAACCTGCCATGGTCTTGGTAGGAGTCACATCTTCCACTCTAGTAACAAGAAACCCAGGCCTGGAGGCTGCGTCTGAACAAACAGCATGTGCCTGTCAATCCAGTGGAACTCTGAGTCTGCAGCAAGCAACAAAAAAGCAAAGGGCACCGCTGGATGGGCTCCCCTGGGTCGGTGCCCACAGTGTCAATGGTGGCCAGGGACTGTGTCTGGAAGAAGAGTCCCTCTAACCCTTGGCTCCAGCCTCCCTTGGCTTCCACTCATTTTCTTAGTTGTTCTGTCTATTTTGTGAACTTCTTGACATATTCCCTCAAATCTCTTTTTCTAGAGTCAATTTCTCTTGTTTAGCCTGACTTTCTAGCTGGTCTAACCCATCACTCCTTAGTTAGTTCTGTTTTCCTTGCACTCCTTTGTGATAGATTAGGGAAGTGCTTACATATTTTCACCAAAAGCATCCCCAAGAGCAGTCACCTCTGAGATTTTATTATAGGATGAAGCACATCCATAAAGAATGATTACCCTCAATCAGAACAGTCAGCCAAAGGTACAAATGGAACCGGTATGAATTAATCCACCACACCTGTGGTATGACGAATATCTCATTCAACTCTCTCAATTAAATTCAATCCCAGTTCCAGCCCCCGCTTGCCATGGTTGGTTACAATGACTAGTATTAGACAATTTTCACCATCTGCCACCCTAGAACACATAGGAAGGAATCCTAGGGCTTACACCCATCAGTGAAATGTAAAAGGCCTTGGCTTCATTTCCGAGTGGCCACTTTTTCTTCTTTCCTGCCCAGAGCCACTGCCAGGAGCTGGTTCTCCCCATCTGCCATGCCCTGCCACCCTGGCAGTCCCTCATAGCTGTCCTCCCCACTGGCCACAGGCGGAACCACATGGCTTTGGCCAGCATCCGAAGGCCACAGGGTCTGCTAGCCAATCTCACTGTCCTATCCACACCAGGTCCTCAGCAGTGTTGATCAAGGGACACCTAGATCCAGCAACCTGTGGATCCAAGATACCCTCCTGCCCTGACAGCATCTCCAACCTCCTGACCCTCAGTACGGCTATTTGGTGATCCAGCTTCTTATTCCATCAGGTACTGAGAGAGCAGAGGACACAAGAACTCCACCAAAGAAGGCCGTTTGTCTCTCCTTATGGGGAAGTGGAAATCACCTCTTTCTTGTGTTAGTGTGTCTCCTGGAGAGAGAGAGATGAACAAATATAAAATAAAATATCAAGTTCCAGAACCAAAATCACAGTCCTAAAAACACCATTTATTTTTAGTAAGAATTACTCAGGGAGTAAAAGCTGCGTGCATGGACATTCTAGCTACAAGTAAAAGAGAACAATTCGTCCTAAGTTAAGCAAAAAGTGGGCACTTTGTTAAAGAAAATGGGTATCTTGTCAACACAAAAATGAGCCAGGCCTCTGAGAAGATTGAAACTGAAAACTGGAAGGCTGCCAAAACCCCAGCAGGATTTTTGTGTTCCTCACCTGTGTTTTGCTCTGCACACCTGCCTCATCATTTTTTTCTCTCTGCAGACTACTTGAGCTCCCAGAGGAGATGCTCACAGCCCCAAGTACACGTGCCCCAGCCCCCACCTATGGCAGGATTCACTCATTCTCTCTCTCTCTCTCTCTCTCTCTCCCTTCCTCTCTCCTTTCTCTTTCTTTTCTCTCCTCTCACTCTCTTTTCTTTCTCTCCCTCTGTCTCTTTTCTTTCTCCTTTTCTCCCCTTACCTCTCTCCCCTCTCTTCCTTCCCCTTCTCTCCCCCCACCCCCACCCCCCACCTCCAATCCCTGCCAATTTCCAAATTCCAGAAGGAAAGCTGATTGGTCCAGCGGCACTTAGCTCTCTCTTCCTGGCCCAACCAGCTGGTCAGGAGGACAGGCTCATGTTACCCAACCATGGTCATCAGGTGCTCAGTCGTAGAGTTTGGAAGGCTGGCGACAGGCCAGGGTATACAGAGGGGGGTGAAGCTAAGGTCAGCCTCTCATTTGGCTCCGCTAGAACCTGACCCAGAGGCAAGGACTCCAGCACAGGTAAGTTATTTGGGAGGTGCAGACGATACTAGCTGGGGAGTGGGGAGGAGCTGCCGGGAGAGGAAGGAAGCCAGGAAGGTCGCCATATTAAGGCAGCTGCCCAGTGCATGACTCTGAGAGGGAGCTCTGGGAAGCAGTCCAAGCCACACGCCTCAAAACCATTCCAACTGAGGGTCAACCAAGCCAGAGTTGTCATCAGCTCCTACAAGTCCCTGGTGGAGGGCTTCTCCTGAGTGTTCTCACTCTATGGCACTTCCCACCTGCCTTTCTTGTGAAAGTAGAGTGGATTTCTCCAGGTCCAGAAAAAGTCCTTGGGCCCAGGGATGCTGACACCTGCAGTGGGAAGTCACCTGAGCATGATGCCATGGTTGAGGGCCCAGGGACGCAGGCAGAGCTATGACAACTTCTACTGTGTTGGCCATCAAGCTGGGTGGAGGCGTCATGGGTGACCAGCTCACCTACCTCGACAACCACTGCTTTGCTTTTTCCTAATTCATTTGTCTTGATAACTCAGAATGATGCAGATGGAGCTTCTGAGAAGCTAACAGAGGATATCCCAGGGCTGTATCACACGGGGACAAGAGATGCCTAGAATCCTAGCACTTTGGGAGTCTGAAGTGAGAGGATTGCCTGAGCCCGTGGGTTCGAGACCAGCCTGGGCAACTTGGCGAGACCTCATCTCTACAATAAAAATAAAAAAATTAGCTGAGCGTCGTGGCACGTGCCTGTAGTTCCAGCTACTTGGAAGGCCGAGGTGGAAGGATCACCTGAGCCCAGTGGGTTGATGCTGGGGTGGCTCTGAGTGTGCCACTGCACTCCAGCCTGGGTGACAGGAGTGAGTCTCCAACTCAAAAAACAAAAAACAAAATGAAAAACCCTACATTCATTGTAAGATACACATGCATAGACACTTATACACATACATGTATGTAGTAATATTCTATGGTGCCATGTTAATATTTTATCCTATCTAATTACTGTACTTGAATGAAGTCAGCCTAGAGAACGTGCCATGCCCCTTGTATAAAAGCTTTTTGGAGCCAGGCTTGGTGGCTCAGCCTGTAATTCCGTGCTTTGGGAGGCTGAGGGAGTGAATTGGCTGAACCCGCGGGTTCGAGACCCACCTGGGCAACTTGGCGAGACCTCATCTCTACAATAAAAAAAAATCAAAAAAAATCAAAAAATTAGCCGGGTGTGGTAGCGCGTGCCTGTAGTTCCAGCTACTTGGAAAGCTGAGGTGGAAGGATCGCCGGAGCCCAGCAGGTCGAGGCTGCGGTGGCCGGGAGCGGCCACTGCACTCCAGTCTGGGCGACAGAGTAAGACTCCCAGCTCAAAAAAAAAAAAAAGGCTTTTTGGTTATATAACATTGGGTATATAAGTAAACATCAGCAATGTATAACAAACATCAACAATAATAGTAATGATGGTTATCACTCATGGGGTAGATTGAGATCTCTACATGCATTATCTCATATAAAATTCACTGAGCACAGAGAGGCTAAGTGTCTTGCCTGGGGTTACACAGAAAGCATGCAATAATGGAGCCTGGATTGTGAAGTGGGGACTGGAGACCAAGCAAGGTGACTTTCTTCGGAAAAATGAGCCACAAAAATACGGGGGATAGGGCGATGGAACAAGATGTGACAGAACCAGCAAACTAAACAGCCACACCAAGATTCCCCCAGGAACATTTTTATTGAGCAAAAACATAAGGATCAGAACAATATTCATGGTATAAACCATTTTTGTAAAGTCAGGGTCTCATTCTGTCACCCAAGCTGCAGTGCAGTGGCACGATCACAGTTCACCATAGCCTCGACCTCCTGGGCTCGAGTGATGCTCCCATCTCAGCCTCCCAAGTAGCTGGGGCTACAGGTGTGTGCCACCACACCAAGCTAGTTTTTTATTTTTTTGTAGAGTGGAAATCTTGCTATGTTGCCTAAATTAATCTTGAAAACTCTTGAGCTCAAGCAATCCCCCTGCCTCAGCCTCCCAAAGTGCTGGGAATACAGGCATGGGCCAACTGAGCCTGGTCTGATTCTGAAAATTTTAAATGCATGCACATATCAAAGACACTGTGTGTTTTTAATACATATCTATGCACATAAATCAAGGACATAAACCAAGCATATTTGAAGTGGTTGCTTATGGAGGAGACTGAGAATTAGGAATCAAATCAGGAAAATATATAAAGTAAACAAGACAGAGCTTTACTCAGACCCATGAGGGCAGGGCACCATGAACTGAGGAGTAGATTTAACTCAATTTTCTGCATCTATCTGAGTTTTAAAAAATATTTTATGGCTGGACATGGTGGCTTATGCCTGTAATCCTAGTACTTTTAGAGACCAAGGAGGGAAGATTGCTTGAGCCCAGTATTTCAAGACCAGCCTAGGCAACATAGCGAGACCCCCATCTCTACAAAAAACTAAAAAAGTATCCAAGTATAGTGGTGCATGCCTGTAGTCCCGGAGGCAGAGGCGGAGGCGGAAGGATTGCCTGAGTCTAGGAGGTCAAGGCTGCAGTAAGCAGTGATCAGTCACATACACACACACACACACACACACACACACACACATCCATTCATACACATAGATACACATAGATACATACATATATACATATGTATATTTAAGCCAAGCTGATTCATTCCTACAGCAGCAGTTTGAAGAGATTATTACTTCCTTCTGTCTAATTGCCCAAATCTGCCTGACTTTCTGTCCCCGCCAAGGTCTGGTTTTCACCATTTCCTTCCATTCTGTGGGCTCTTCCATGTCTTTTCAATAAATACCTTTTTTCCCATAAGGTAACAGAGTCAGTTTCTACTGCTTGTCACCAAAGAACCCAAAAAATCCTCAATGAATGCATTCCTGGGAGAGCATCAAGTGTCTTCTCACGGAACACATTTCTGGGTGGAGAGATTAACTGACTATTTATTTCTTCTTCCAGTGTCTAAAGCTGCCTTGTCCTCAGGGCCAGTGGCTACTGTTTGGGAAGAAACAAGAATGTATATGTTATGCTTCCGAATGGAGTCCCCAGTACCTAGCACAGTACCTGGCACACAGTAAGCGGTCAAAAATGCCTTTTGAATGAATGACTTCATGAATGAAAGAGCAAAGAGGAGAATATATGATTGCTGCTAGTGTCAATTTGCTTTTTTTTTTTTTTGAGTCGGAGTCTCACTGTCGCCCAGGTTGGAGTGCAGTGGCGTGCTCACAGCTACCACAGCCTCGACCTGCTGAGTTCAGATGATCCTTCCTCCTCAGCTTTCCACATACCTGGAACCACAGGCATGTCGCCACACCCAGCTATTTTTAAAATTTATTATAGAGATGAGGTCTCACCAGGCTGGTCTCAAACCCCTGGACTCAGGCAGTCCTCTCACCTCTGCCTCCCAAAGTGCTGGGATTACAGGTATGAGCCACCACACCTGGCCTCAATTTGCTTTTTTTTTTTAATAAAGATGTGGGGTACAATTCAGTGTTAGGTATACAAACGTTGATTATGCAGGTACCCTTGTTGATGAGGTATGCCCCCCCTCCCCTAGCAGTTTCCCTCAACTGCCAATCCCAACCCCCTCCTCTGACAGTTTTCCACTACTGCCAATCCCTTTCTTATAGTAGTATAATTGTTCAAGGTCCGCTTATGAGTGAGAACATATGATATTCTGTTCGTTTCTGTGATAGATCACTGAGTATGGTTGACTCTAAATCCATCCAAGTTGCTGCAAAGTCCATTTGTTTGTCCTTCTTTATGACTGCATAATATTCCCTTGTGTATATGTGCCACGTTTTTTTTTTAATCCAGTCCAGCTTTGATAAAGGACTTTGGCAAAGTCTTGGGGGTACAAAATAAATGTGCAAAAGACAGTTGCATTCCTATACACCAACAACAAGCAGGCAGAGAACCAAATTAAAAGCACAATCCCATTCACAATAGCCACACACAAAAAAAAGAAAAGAAATACCTCGGCATCTTCCTAACCAGAGAAATGAAAGACCTTTACAATGAGAACTACAAAACACTGCTCAAAGAAATCCAAGAAGACACAAACAGATGGAAAAATATTCCATGCTCATGGATAGAATCAAAATCATTAAATGTCCATCCTACCAAAGGCATCTACAGATTCAATGCAATACCCGTTAAGTTACCAACATCATTCTGCTCAGACCTAGAAATGAAAATACAGAAATTCATATGGAAACATAAATGACCACGAATAGCCAAAACAATCCTTAGCAAAAGAAACAAAGCAGGAGGTATCACACTTCCAGACTTCAAACTATACTATAAGGCTACAGTTATCAAAACAGCCTGGTATTGGTACAAGAACAGGCACATAGACCAATGGAACAGGATAGAGATTCCAGAAGCAAAGTCTCAATTTCTCAACCAACGTATCTTGGACAAAGCTTTCAACAACAACCACTGGGGAGAGGAGAACCTATTCAGTAAATGGTGCTGGGAAAACTGGCTGATCACATGCAGAAGATTGAAACAGGACCCCTACCTATCACCATACACAAAAATCAACTCTAAATGAATCAAAAACCTAAAAGTAAAACCTCAAACTATAAGAATCTTAGAAAATGCAGAAGACACCCTTATGGAAATTGGAACTGACAACCAATTCCTATTCAGAACACTAAATGCTCATACCTTAATAAATAAGATACACAAGTAGGACCTCATCAAACTAACAAGCTTCTGCAAAGCAAAAGAAACCATCAAGAGAGCAGGGAGGTAGCCCACAGAATGGGAAAAAATATTTGCCAACTGTATATCTGACAAGACCTAACATCTAGGATATACAAGGAACTCAAATGCGCCTAAAGGAAAAAAACAAACAGCCCCTTTAAGAAGTGGGCAAAAGACATGAATAGACACTTCTCTGAAGAAGATATACGGGCAGCCAACAGACACATGAAAAAGTGCTCAGCCTCACTCATCATCAGAGAAATGCAAATCAAAACCACATTGAGATAACATCTAACCCCAGCAAGAATGGTCATCATTGCTAAAACAAACAACAGCAGATGCTGG
>CAUYQG010054404.1:0-26893 GCA_963574415.1 Tarsius wallacei | reverse complement strand
GCTAGGCTCTGGCGATCCTTCCACCTCAGCCTTCCAAGTAGCTGAAACTACAGGCGCGTGGAACCACGCCCGGCTAATTTTTGATTTATTGTAGAGATGAGGTCTCGCCAAGTTGCCCAGGCGGGTCTCGAACCCGCAGGCACAGGCAATCTACTCACCTCGGCGGGCACAGGCAATCCACTCACCTCAGCCTCCCAAAGCACGGGATTACAGGCTGAGCCACCAAGCCCGGCGAGAAGATATTTCCTAAATATCTTCCAAAATAAGATGAAAAAGATATGATCCCCCCGCCCACTTTTAAGCTTCTTGTTAGAAATATTTCAAGCATTTATCGACAGTAGAGAGCATGGAACTGTGAACCCACAGGTGCTTGCCTTAATAGCAGTTCATGGCTGAGATTTCCTCTCTCACTGTCTCCTGTGCCTCGGCACACCATCCCCATCCACTGCATTATTTTGAAGCAAATCCCAGACATCACATCATTTTATTCATAAATACCTCAGCATGTATCTTGATAAGATAAAGAATATTAAAAATATGTAATTGCAATGCTGCCATCACATCTAAGAAATAGGATCACGTTTCCAGTATTAACATTTTCCCTGTTGACCCATAAATGCCTGTTTACTGATAAACAGGAGAAACCTATACTCTGGTTTCAATTGTTGTGTCTCTTAGTAGGTTCCTCCACTCCAGCTTTTTTTTTTCTTTCAATTTATTTGTTGAAAAAACTAGGTTATTTGTGTGGTAGCATTTAGCCGATTCTGGGCTTATCAACTTCTAATAAAATAATAAATCTAGGTAACCCTAATTAACGGCTGTGAAGCCACTGGGTGAAAGGCCAACAGGAATGTTTGCAATGGGTAAGGCTGATGACACCAAGCCTACTGATCAATCCTAGCCTCCCAGAACAAGCAGATGTTTATACCACCTCCCAGAATACATTCTGACCGGAAATCTGACTTGAATCAGATCGAGCCTTTAGCTCTCACAACCAGTTTGTAGTAAACACTAGGGAGAGAAAAAAATGAAAAATCACATCATAGGCTTTCCCCTCTTTTTTAACACAGCGAACATTTATTTAAAATTTATTGGATGATTCTGCTACCAATATGCATTATATTGTGATGTTTCCCCCCAAATTACTGAGAATTGATATTTTTATTAATCCTATTTTTATTCCTCAGAAAATGGACTCAGACTGCTGTAATTGGTTTGTTCTTTTGCCTGCTTTTTGTAGATTTTAATCTACTTCCTAATGGTCACTGACTGTACTGTGACAATTTTTGCATATCTCTGTGATCTTCCTCCCTAGTCCTCCTCCTCTACCCTAGCCCCTGCCCACAGGTTCTTTCCATTTTACTGTGGATTGAGAAACTAAATATCAATATTTTCAAAACGTGTAAAATAAAGGTTAAAATGGTTCTAAATGAAAGCTCCTATTAGCAAATGCACACATATTAGTGGCCAGATTTTAGCAATAATTATTGAGTTTTTTGGGGTGCTTTTTTCATATTTATTGATTATATTCTGAATAGCAGAAGCTTCTGGAAAAATGAGGTGTAGCTCAGTGTTGCTAAACTGTTCACATTGGATAGAAAGTTTGGTCACAACACACAACACCATAGTTGTCCATAGGAAAGATGGAAAATTTCCAAGTTAGAAAAACTCGGGACTGCCCACCATCTCGAAAGGCCCATAGGAATAACCCAGATGAGGTCATTAAGGATAACTGAATGTAACACTTCACCTCCTCACTTCATTTTCTAACTGTTGTTCTCAGCTGTTCCATGCCTTAACATTGGCATTCCCTTCTTAAAAGCACCCTCTTCCTTTGGCTTCCATGCCTGACATTCTCCTAATTTTCCCTGCCTCTTGGGACTCCCCTCAGTCTCTTTCCTGGCTCACTCTTCTCTTATTGACTGTTGAATATTGGAGAATTTCAAGGGTTGATCCACTGCCCTGTCCTCCTTTACATTCTAACCCTCCGTCTGTGATCTCACCCACACTTATGGTTCTAATTATTATCTATGTGCTGATGATTCTTACATGAATATCTCCCGCCTAGACACTCCTCCTAGCTCCCAATCATAAATCCCATTGCCTATTCAGCATCTCGACTTGGCCATCTTACAGCACTTCAGACTGCGTGTCCAAAAGCTGAACTCATCCCTTCTCCTTCAAACCTGCCTGCTCCTCCCCCTCAATCCGGCTCTCCATAAATAGCACCGCCATCCAAGATGAGCAAATCAGACATTTGGCAGCATCCCTGACACCTCTCTCTCCCTCGCTGCCATATCCGTTGAGTCAGTAAGTGCTGTTGATTCTCATTTCCAAATCTATCCACGTCTCTTCAGCTTCACAGATGCCACCATAGTCTGAGCTCTCACAATCATACTCCTCAAGGACTTCCTACTCTCCCCACATCCCCTCTGTGTCTAACCCATTCTGCAGCCTGTATTCATTAAAAAAATAAAAAACAAACAAACAAAAAGCAGATCTGTTTGTAACACCATCATCTTCCCAGTGTCTTCAGGAAAAAGACCAACATCCTTACCCTGACTTGCACGACCCTGTGTTTTCTGGGCCCTACGTCTTTCACCAGCCTGGCTTCACAATCCTCTTCTCCCTGCTCTCTGGGATCTGGTCATATGAGTTCTTAGGAGAGTGGGCCTCAGGACCGCACATACAGTTGCCTCCAGTAGGATTGTTCTCTTTTCTTTACCCAGTTAATTCCTGAGGTGTCTTTCTGAATTAACTTCTTTTAGAAAGTTCCCATTGGCTGCTGGTAGGTCTCCCACATGCCATGTTCATAGACCTCATTCTTTATGACTGAAACAACTTTATAGCTGAAAAAACTGAGGTTCCAAAATTTAAGTAACTCGCTTGGGGGTCCTGATGGTGGTTTTGTGAAAACACACACACTGGACTATTTTCACTTTAATAGCAGGTAGATCCTATGTAAAGTATTAGAGTTCTTTGGCAAGTTTGGCCTCTAAATGATATGTAGAAGCTGGAATGAGTTGAGAAAAGAGAAACAAGCTAATTAAAGGATGGGCAAATAGGACCTTCTAATAGGGACGTGGGAAGGAGAGGGGATTTTGAGTTTTCAAGTTTGAGGAGGTTATTACAGTGGTGATGGCAATACAAATGTTTTTTTGAATGGCCACAGGGTACAAAAGATGATATTAGGGTTTGAATCTCTGTAGAGATGAGAAATGGTGGCCAGAGAGGGTTTGATTTGACAAAAGAAAGGATTATTAAGGATTTGAGCAAAATTCAGAGTTAGCTCCTATAATGTCTTTTTGCAGAAGTGGTTAAAACCAGGATTAATAACCATCTACCTTACCTGGTAGTTCAGGAGTAGACCTACCTCAGGCAGGAGCTGGACCCACTGGCCTCCTGAGGTGGTTATAGATGAATTAATGAATGAATGTATGAATAGATGAATGAGAATGCAAACCTTGCCATCTGTCACAGGTTAGAAAAAAGAAATATTGAGGGGCACACAACCTAAGGGTTCCTCAGCTGATCACAGTCAGTTGGCCTTATCTGGCTCCCAGGTGTTTCCATTTATCTCTGATAAACTGTCTGCCAAGAGTCAGCTTTGGGGTGAGAGGTGGGGGAATACATGGAGGGAGGGTAATACCCCAGATGTTTTCCAAGAAGACGGGAGAAAGTTATTCCTCAGTACTAATACATTTCGTCATCCTATCTGCCTGCAGATGTTAAATTTGGGAACACTTCCAGGTTTCCTTTTCACTCTTAAAATAAGTTGTGCATTTAAAACACCTGAGACCCAATCATCCCCGGGGATGTACTCTTTTGCATGTAGATGAAGGTTTGGGGGCTTAAGAGGATCCTAAACTTTACTGGCCATGCTTCTCCCTGTCTAACCAGTGCTGTGGGCTTTCTCTTTTGGCAACCAGGAAAAATATGATAATCGGAAGTGCCACTTCTGAATGACCACCATGTGTCATATAAAATCAAATCATCATGGCAATACTGCAAGGGCTATATTAAAATTAATTTTATGATTGGGAAATTTGCCCAGAGTTTGTCATTTCCCCGAGTTCACAAAGCTACCAAGTAGCAAATCTTAGCTCACACCTACGACTGTGTGACTTCCAATGATAATTGCTACATTTTGAGAGCTTTCTAAAGTGCCAGTCACTCATGAAGTCCTATGAAGTAGGCACCACTGGGTCCATTTTGCAAGGGAGGAGACGAAGGCATAGTCAAAGCCCAACAACCTGGCTTCAGAGCTTGTGTCCTAACCACTACCCTGGACTGATTTCCACTCCCTTTCAACACTGCATAGAGAGCTTGGATTGACCGGATGCAAGTTTTATTCAAACTAGCTGACCTAAGCTTTAGTCATTTTAGGGAAGAAACTTCTTTTCTCTGTGTTGTCTTATCTTTCCATCTATCTCCTGTTGTCTGAGCAGCTGCAGGCTCCCCACCCTGTGACAGCCTTGGCCCGCCAAGCCATTGGCTACAGGTGGCAAGACTGTGGCTCCAATTCAAGTCTCTCCCCCAGAGCAGGATGTTCCAGAAAGGACATTCTGTTCTGCAGGGCTGTCTCTCTGGTGCAGGCTTTGATCTGGGAAAGGTTGAGCCTCTTTGTAAGGTCGAAGCCATCTCCCTGCTTTGTTTATGTGAGTGTCCTTCCAGGACTCTGTCTGCTTTTGGGGTGGACGTGCCCTGCCAAAAACTTTGGCTCTCCACACGGGCTGTGTGGTCAGAGTACCCCCCGCCCTTTTAATAGTTCCTCTTCCCTGGATAGAGAGCGATGTCTCCTAACAGTCTGGAAACTACAAAAGTTTCTCTGGCAGGATGAATGATTGACTCGGCAACATGTTTTTGCCTTTTGGAGGTACCCTCCAATCTTTCCAAGCTCGATTCTGTAAATCATTTCATCTTGTATAAATACTGGGCTGTGAACACAGATGATCTCAAAGGCAAGGATTATTTGAAACTCTATTTGAAACTCTATCCTCCTTTCAACAGATTAATATAGCTTGAATTTGTGAATAAAAATTTTCTTGTGAGCATGCCAATGCTCAGGTAGTTCTAGGGTCTTTGAGAGGAAGTAGCATATGCGTCTGCTCCAAAAGTAACTTATCTGTATATTGACAACTAATTTATCATCAAAAACATTAAGGTCCTGCTCTCTGCAAGTGCTTATAGGAAGGTACTGGGGGGGATGATGTGGAAAAACTGTGAAATGTTTTCAGAGAAATGTATGAGCCCCAAAACATCATTTAGAATATCCTCTTGCTTTCTGCCTTCCCAAAGAGATGAAAAACTATTGTGGTTTTCAAGATAGGTTAAGGTTGTATAACTCACAGGGCTGAAAGAACATTTTGGGCAATGCTCTGAAGTATTTTATGTTGTAGCTATGTTCATCTACCCTTATTCCAACAATGAGAGAAAATTGGTTGAAGGCAGGTTGTGATAGAGAAGGTCCAACAACTGTAAGTTGGTAAATGTTTTGTCAGAGAGGAAGTATCTTTGACATCTCTGCTCTTTAACTTGCTGACAAACAGTTGCCCACATGCAATGACCATGTGCTTTTGAAATGAACATTCTTGAATGCCGAATGTTGGAAATTATCTTGCTGGTTTTTGGAGTGAAGGCAGAGGTGCCTTGCTTTTAGCCATACTGGAAGACTTAACTCATTTTTTACAGTAAATGTGATTCAATGTGATCCAATGAGCTTAACACAAATGTACCAAATATTCTTTTTTAAGCTTTTTTTTAAAGATCTGAAACCCTTTCATCAAACTATGCTCTGGAAATGGAATTTTATATATTACATTTATAAAGTTACAAAGTTATAATGATGAAAATCTATCACAAAGTGACGTAAATTGATTTGATTGGGGGAGAGAGGACCTGAAAACTGCCTCTATTTTAAGCAATAAAAAAATTATATTTCACTTAACTTTCACATAATTTTCTCTTTTGCAGATGAGGGAGCAGAAACTTAGAGATGTGAGTAAACAATTCCAAGGTCCTACAACTAATCATTGACTGTAAAGGAATCCACAGCTTTCAAACACTGAGAGTAATACTCCTTCATTTCACCAGGATGCCTCACTTTCCACCTAAGTGAAATCCTCAGGAGGGCTTCCTGTTTACCTCTTTGCAATGACCCTCAGAATCGGAGACATACCTGCCTCCTGACAGAGGTAATAATGTCACATCTGGGAGGGAAAGTGAACTGATTCTTGAATGAGGCTTCAAGAACCTCATTGAATGAGGCTGCTGGAGCTAGTATTTCCACTCTGCTGTCCACTCACTGTACGGCAAGGGGGCAGTTTACTGAAACTCTTGTCCTTCAGTTCCCTAATCTGTAAAACAAAGTGGTTAATACTTACGCCCAACTCACAGGGCTTTATGAATATTAGAGGAAATGGCAAGTATTTTGCCTAGTACCTGGAAAACATCCAATATTCAATATGCCTATACATTTTTTCACTCTATTTTGGGCTTGCATTATGATTAGCTATTAATTTCTTTAGCCTAAGACCACTCAGAATAAAACATGGAGGTTTGTTGTGAGAGGCAAAAATAAACACTTGTGAGCTGGATCAGATATACCAAAGATGTGGGTAATCCCAGAGAGCATGTAAGATGGCTGACCATGTTTGTTTTTTCCTCTTCAAAAATTAGGGACTGAAAATTAAGGAGCAAGACTAGAAGAAAGGTGAAGATTATGAGAAAGTGCTGTGAAACCCAGGTCCCTTTAGTATCCAGTTAGCAAAGTGCTATTGAGGAGAAGGATTAAGACTGAGGCAGTGTCTCTTTGTCATAGCTAGTTCCATCACCGTCATTACCACCAATATATTTTCTAAAAGGAGAATCTAAAAATCCCAGACACAATTCTGTTAAAAGTCTAGTGTCATATAGTCTAAAAAGTGAACTGTGAAATACTGTCCTAAGCCAGAAAAAACAAATTTTGCCATCTTTCAAGAGTATTCTTGAAAAAAATTAAAGATTTCTAAGAAATCCTGTTTCTTACTAATTATTTGATTTACAATGGACATTTTGAATTTTCCATTATGTGAAGGGCCTAATGTCTTTTGCCAAGAACAGTGAAAATGAGAGAAAGAAAAAAGTCAACAAAATACGCCTTTGTCTAAATTTCACTATTTTCTACACAATCAGAACATATATTAGTTTTCTTTGCACTCATTGAAAACATGCCAATGGAGAAAATCCATCCTGAGTATATCAAAATTGGTCCTTTCCCAAACAACTCAGACCATTTAAAATTTCTCCTTAAAATAGAAACTTATTTTTTCTCGTTAGATTTTGCTATTTGGGGTTGAGCTTCTGACCAAGTTCCCCCCGCAACTCTGCATCTCAGGGGCATTTTATCAAGCATTTCACCTTCAGTGATGATATCATCCCTCCATGTCTAGGAGGCAGAGTGGGATTCATGAAAACAAAGTTTAGCCCTTCCTGATCTCCATGGGGGCATGTTGTCCTAGTTTTGATCATTTCCCCCAAATTAAGATTTCTGCATAAACCCCCCCGTGTCTGTGTTTGGCTGGCAGTTTTATAGCTGACCAAATTGCACACTGGCCGCTGTTCTGGTTGGCTGAATGTTTATACAGGCTGTTAATCAGATCAGGGAGGGGGCCGTGGATGTGGGGACTGTCTGTGAGCTGGAGTGGTCCTGTTTGCTGTCGTGTGCAAGGGCCTGCACTTTGTTACTACAAATTACATAATGACATGTTACATTTCAAAGTGTATTTTTACTTCAGGGAAAATTAAACCAATAAACAAACAACTCTGGTGGAAAAAAAAAAAAGATCCCTGGTTTCCAGATCTTCCTCTTAGAAAAGGTTCTTAATTAAATTGTAGCTATAAACAAATCTTTGTTTTATTGCAGAGAACAATCGTGTATAAAAGCTATTTTTAAAAATTAGGATGTGAACATTTGCTGGACAAGGGTCTGGTCCGTGTTACATATTTTATGATCTGTTCAAAATGAAAAGGCAAGCTTGTGTGGTGATGGTTGATTTTCAATTTTTGATTGCTAATCCCTCTCAAATGTTGCTCCTGCCTTGCTTGAATGGAGCCTGTAAACACAGGAATTACCTTAGTTTTTCCAGGTGCTGATTCAAGCAAAACTGCTTAGCATAAGCATGAAGTTGCCGACTCTAAATTTTTGGTCATATAGAAAATTGGTTCTCTTCTACATACTCTCTGCATTTTAGCAACTTTGAAATTGTTAGAAACTAAACCAACCCAACACTGTAAATTAACCTCCAAACTTTTCATTGCACACCTACGAATTCGACATTCATTCTTTTCTGTAAGCTGTTGAAATTAAGAATGTGTTCATGATCCAAGGTTATAATGATACCCCTTTTGGGCAGTAGTCATGCTCATATATTATTCAATAATGCATGTGTGTACTTATCCAAACTTTGTTCAGAATAAATTATGTTATCAAAAGAGAATGTGTCCTTACTCTCTTTTCCCCAGTTAAGTAGAGTACTGAGAGTAAGAACACCTATTAAACTGCATTTTAAATGAATTATTTGACCAAATGAATCCTGCCCAAGATCTGCTGTTATCAGAACCATTTGACCTGGAATTCACTGGGTTTGTTCAGGTGTTTGGCTGCTAATAAGAGTAGCAGCAGCCCAGGAAATGGCTGGGTGAAAAATTGCCCCTACTATATTTTAAAAACACCCTATGATGCTCACATTTCTTAGGCAAAATTACGATGTGACTGAAAATAATTTATCAGTACAACCCACAAAATGTGAAATCACAAGATCAATTCATATAGACAGTCTAAGTCTTCATTTTCAGCTTATTTATTTCTCAATTCAGGATGTTAAAAAAGAAACCCTTTCCCCTTAAATCTTAGAAATAAATAATGGGGTTTTGAAACTCACAGTTAAATGTCAAATTTCAGCAATGACTGGAAGAAATAAAAAAAGAAAAGGTAGCAAAATAAAGGACAAATAAATAGTGTAGATTTTTGTCAATAAAAAGGGAACATTATTTGAGACAATGCTATCTGCTGGCACTAGCCAGGCAAGTGCATACTACACTCCTATTTTATTTTGTGGCAAAGAATACTTTCCCTATCTCATCTTGGATTCTTGACAGTTCTGTCTGAATAATTAATTTAGATTACATTATTACTTATGAAGGTACTCAACCCTGACCCAAATTGACCATTCACTTTTCAAGAGGTTTTGTTTTAGATTCCAGGCATCTGACTTTAAGAACTGCTGTCTGAGACATTCTGATGGGGCTTGACCTTGACTTTAGAGGGAACAGAAAAACCACCAGATTTTTTTTTTTTTTTTTTATTTTTTTTACTGCTGATTGTACTTGCTTTTGCTGTTATCAAATAAAGAACAATCCAAATTGAAGAGTCAGATATTAACTCAGGGCTTTCATTCTATGAATGACTAATCCAATATGAAAAAAGATTCTGATCCAAGGAATAGTCTAGGAATTGCCTAGTAAATGAAATATGCCCATGAGTGGGTAAGATGTCTTCATCTTCATTGTGTGCTTAGCCAGAATTTGAAGTGATAGATGCAGAACAGGCACATCATAACTTGTTGAATGAGTGAGTGAAAATAGGTAATGTAACACTAGCGACAATATCATGAGACCTTGACCTCTCACTCTCTTGTAAGAGTGAGAATTGAATGCTTTCAGCCTACCCAGGTTGATGACTTCTTTCTTCTTCCTATTTTGCTGTCCATGCCATGGTTTGTGTCAAGGATCTATGAGAAGTTCAACCATTAGCACCACAGCTCCTCTGCACAAATCCAGACAGGAGAGAGAGGCTTAAGGCAGAAGGAAGGGTAAAAGTTCAATTCTCAGATGGTAATTCAAATTTAGAATGAGAAAGATTGGTGGTGCCATCTCTCCTTCATCTTGGAATTTAACTCATAAAATGTATCTGTATCTACTTCTATCTATCTATCTATCTGTCTATCTATCTATCTATCTATCTATCTATCTATCATCTATCTAATCTATCCATCCATCATTCCCTTTCTCCTTCTTTCCCTCTCTCCCTTTCTTCTTCCTTTCCTTCCTTTTCAGAAATAAAATGAGTATTAATGCAGAAGTCTGAAATTAGACCTTAAAAACTAGTGCTACTCACTTTTTTAAAAAGAGGAGTGGAGATTTTCTGCTTTGCTTGACTTTTACTCTATGATGTTTGTACTTAATGTGACATATCAGAGAACCTCTTTGAAAATGTTGCTGTTTAATGAGGCTCAGGGAAATAAAAGTCCCCCTTTAAAAAGACAGAATAAAGCTTTTTGATATGGACTTGATAATTTCTGTGGAGGTCCATTTTCATACACATACAAATCTGTTTAAAATGCTCTTTTAAATTTTAAATGAGGCACACATATATAAAACTCATATGTTTTTAAATGCTATTTAAAATCTTAAAGCATACACACAGACAGAATGAGATAGCAAGAGAGAGCACTTAATATGCATTATAATAGCATGCAACCTAAAAAATAAAAGTTTACTTGAAAGCTTAACTGGCTTTACAGTGCAACAGACTAATCAAATCACATTTTTATAATGTGTGTGTTTATAATATAAGTGCAGTTTGCAAATGTGCTATTTAGAACATTTTCCTGATTGAACAAATCCACAGATTCACTATTTTATTTTTGTTCCCTTAAAAACATGAAACTCGTTTTGAAAATGCTGGTTTAAATGGGCATTATTAAGTCTTTATCAGTTCTGAGCATTTCAGCTTTTTGCATCCAGAAATTTCTCAATCTGACAGAATAAGAAATGCATTTACATGGCCTAAGCTCTTAAATTGTCCCTTTCAATTAATGCCCCATCATGGAGCAATCTGGAAACCATTACTCAGTAACTCTTCATTATAATTGCTTACAGCTGAGTATCCAGCCCTTGGTAATATAAGAATAAAAGAAAACTCAGTTAGTAACAAGTGCAATTGATTCCATTCAGAATTCCCTTGGTGCTTTGCCATGTTTGGCCTGCATAAGAGGAAACACGGGGTTTTTTTTGTTTTTTTTTTCTTTTGGGGCCAGGAAATGAATTGGCAGACATAAGATGGTTTGTGTGGTGTGTGCCTTCATTTTTCAGCTGGTCCTTGTTAAAAATGAGACGGTGGGGCTCCTGCTTTCTCCCCCACTGGCTACATTTTTTTTCTTTTTTGGAGGGCTTTTCTGGTAATAGATAAAACTACAAAACTTCAATCTGCTGCAAACTAACAGCATCCAGAAACTGTCACCTTCCATGGCCGTGGCCGATCCTGGGACTGACTCCTGCTAAGGAGTGGGTTTTAGAATTTTATTCACTCCTACCTTGATCCTGCCTTTATGAGAGTGAAGTCCCTGGTGCATTCTGTACAGGTGGAGAGTGTTTATGTGTTTGGAGGCTATCAATCACCAACTCCAGAAATGTAAAGATCTAAATTATGATAGATGAAAATGGGAAAATGTGGTGTGGTAAACTACACTCCCCCCTGCCCCCTCCTCTCCTCCATGAAAATCAAGGACTTGGCTTTTAAAAATGGTGGAGGGAAGTGTTCTCATCACTCATTTCCCTCAGAAACAATGCAGTTCATTCCTGGCACTGAGATCCAATGTCCAATGCCAGAGTCCTGCTAGGTCCTGAGCACTACAGCCTGGGCTGTGGGACAGTCAGTTTATAATATCCCATCCCTCCTCCTCCGTATAGATGACTGAGGCCAGGTGACAAGGACACTTGCTTCATAAATTAAAAATGTGTAAATTATAAAGTGACTTTTTAATTTTAAAAACAATTGATGCTCGGCATACAAAAATTAGATGCCATAAAACTCTAACTCCTTTTAATTAATTTCCATTATTTGCCTTTATCATAATAGGAAGAAAACACCTCTCTGAAGTCAAATGGCATTTCACTTTTATTTGTAGAATAAGGTTGCTAAATTTCCCATGACCGAGGAAAATTATGATAAATATTTTAGCATATATCTCACATTTTGTCTATGCATTTTATTCTGAGTGGGTGTTTTTCTTTTTTTACATTGGTGTGATTATTCTGTATTTCCCACTCTGTTATAAAATTTTTAAAATGCTGTTACAGTTATTGCTAATTACATAATTTAAAAACTTCCCATCAGGGTCTTTAAACAATAGAGAAGTGCTCTCATACTCCCAAAACAAGAAGAACAATAAGAGTTCCTGACCTTCCTGAGTTCTAGGATTCCCTGGATACAGGGGCTGACACAATACCAACAGGCATCACTGAATCTACAGGAACACATAGGCTCTACTTTCCCAGACCCTCAAACATTACAGCAGTTAAAGAGAACTACACATAAGCTGTAAGGAGAGAAGTTTTCTATTAAAATATAAATTAAAATAAATACTTAGAAGGAGGTTTCACAAAGGCAGGGAGAATTGGGTTGTTTCTTGTGTGCCCAACTATACGTTCTCCTGTTAAAGAGATACAAAACAATCAACTGAGCTATCTTAAGTTT
The DNA here is from genome assembly GCA_963574415.1 of Tarsius wallacei. Taxonomy (NCBI): domain Eukaryota; kingdom Metazoa; phylum Chordata; class Mammalia; order Primates; family Tarsiidae; genus Tarsius; species Tarsius wallacei. Next base: position 14,376 of record CAUYQG010054404.1, on the reverse strand, counting down.
ATGATGATGAAAAAACAGTTACTATTTTCAAGTTTTCCCCCAGTTTCATTTCTTTAGGTATAAAGAAACGTGGTCTACTAAAACCTGGATTTATAGAAATTCTCAATTAACTAGTTTTTGTTAAAATAGATATGTGATAATGAAATCAGTTGATGTCCAATAAACTTGTCCAGTGACTATGAATTCAGACCAATTAATCACATTAGTGATTCTCAATCTAGGGATGTGTTTGAGGGTGGGAGTGGGATGCAAGTCAAGTTCATTTCCAGTAAAGAAGATGTATCTAATAGCTTAGACGTTTGAAATAATCAGACCCCAAACTCTGAAGGACTCTGGCCCAGAGCTTTGGCCAAAGGGGTATATAGGTACTTGTGTGTCCGCTAATTTTCCCTTTAAAGGCTTCCCCGATCCTTTAAGGGAACCTGTCATGGATGGGTGACATTCCTTCACAAGCCAGACAGGCTTGTCTGCTCTGTTCTCTCGGCTGTTTACAGGACTTTTGCTTTGTTTCAGGTTTTCAGCACTTTTATTCAAATCCTCTCTTCCTTCCCCCATGAGGCTGTATTTAAGCAAGTCTTCCTTTTCCAATCAGTCAACAGCTCTTTTTTGAGGTCTAATTGAGAGGAATTCTCAACCCCTGCCCAGTGCTGCTGATTAGTAATGTCTGTGGCCCAGTTTTCTAAGGCCAAACTCTTAGATTTTAATGACTTTTAAAAAATCTCTTTTCAATGAAAATTCTGTCTAGTAATGTTCAGTAACTTAAAATGCTGAGAAGAGACCATACTCTCGTAAGGAGAGGAAGAAAATTCTCACTTTTCACTGTAGATTGAATTTCATCTGTATTCCTAGTGATATGCTCTTTTCTTTTTATTTTTAGAGACAGGGTCTCCTTCTGTCACCTAGGCTGGGGAGCAGTGGTGTGATCACGGGTCACTGTAACCTTGAACTCCTGGCCGCAAGCAATCCTCCCACCCTGCCCTTCCAAAGTGCTGGAATTACAGGCATAAGCCACCATACCCAGCGACTAGTGATATGTTTTTAATGTTATTTTATTTTACTACTGAACATGGTAGTTTTATGACCAGGATATGTACAAATAGGCAAGAGAAGCATATCAGTAATAGCTGGCTCTCAATTATTTGTAGAGGGATAGACTTGCAGAGGTTGTAAACCAAAGGCCCTGTTTGGTTAGGACAGCAAAGTATTTTTAAAAGCACAAATTAGTTTTCATCATCACAGAATTGGGATAATTCATATAAGAATATTTTCCCCTGCTTCTCTAAAAATATCCTTAGATCTGACAATACTGGGCCCCCACTTGGTCTGGTAGCCATGAACAGGCATGAGGGAGTGCCAGCCCCCTCAGACGGGGCAGATGCTCTTCAGTTTGCCCCCAGTCTCCACCCAGCTGGCTCTACTCTTCATTGCCTTGTTGACTTCTGTCTGCCTTTGACTGTGCGGCCTCTACTATGTTTTAGAGCTACTTGATTGAACTTCCCAAATTGTCCTCTTCTTTGTCATCGATGACAAAACTTTCCTCTTCAGTGCTGTTCTATAGACACTTTGGTGTTGACTATGAACTAAGACCTTCATGATCAACTTGGAATCAAATGTCTCTCAGGAGGAAATATCAAGGAAGATCCGGAGGAGGTCCCTTTCTATTCACTGAAGGAAGGAGACAGTTTTTTAAAATTTCCTTTTCCTGCCCGCTGGCTGTGAAGATAATAATCGGTTAAAGAAACATGAGATGGGAAAGCCAGGGAGAAAAAGAAAGAAGCAAAGCAAGAAGTGTGACAAATCCTCAAATACATTTTGAGCAGTTGAATTGCTTAGGGTGGTGTAATAATATCATAGGGAATCTTTCCAAAGGTTTGGACACTAGGCATTCTAATCCTAAGTACCACACAAAATAGTCCAGATGATTTGCCCTCATGGAGGCTGTAGGCCTCTAGTGAGATCTCTCACCTAAGCAACGAAACATTTCTGTGGCAGGCTGAAGACTGTGGGTCCTCAGATCTGCAAGAGAGAAAGTTGGTCAGGCCCTCGGTCCCTTTTGGGTTTCAGTTTATTCTGTTAGGGATAAGGAGTGAATCCATATATGGTGGCCATTCTCAGGAAAGTCGCACCTAAAGGGGAGTGCACAGCCTTCTTCCTGACCCATCTCTATTTCTTTGGTCTTTGCAATATGGTCTGGGAGGAAGAAGTGATTGTGCATTTTCCAAGTTTCCAGATCCCTTCTCTCCATGGAGTTCCAAAATCCGATTTGGATTGGCAAATCTGGCTGAGTGATGATCAGGTCAAATCTGAGAACTTTTTCAGTGTTAAAGGTTTCCTGTCTTTAGCATCCATAAAAGCAAACAAGATAAAGTTACACTCAAAATAGGAACGATAGGGAAAAAGTTCTCCCAGGGTTTACCATAAAAATCAAATTACTCCCAGGACCCTGATGACTGTTAACTCTCTGGGTTTCTTGTATTACACAGAGGCATTACTTAGAGTCTTTCTCACCGTTCTCTAGACGTTTTCTTGTCTGTGCTCTCTGTGCATCTGGACCTGTATGTACTGCCTGGGTCCACACCAGGCATGGTGCTGACATCTCACAGTTGCTAACAAATGAGATGACACCAGAAAATTGCTTTGTCCAGCTCAGCAAATTCAGGCTCCTTAGATGAACCTCCTTCTGATGCTGAGGACAAGGGAAACAAAGAGTAAAAAGATGGGTGACATGGCAGGTCTGTAGAAGAATGCCAGCCCCGGCTGTGTACTAAGGAGGTGCTAAAATTTTGTGGGCTACCTACCAATTACTTCTCTGAGGTTCTCCCTGTGCGAGCCTAACTTCCTGTCACATCTGCTTAATTGTTTTAAATGTATGCACATGGGTCAACGGTAATTATGGAGCTATGATTTCTCAGTGATTCATTTTGTCATATTTTTTCCTTTCCTCTCTTCCCCCAGAAGATGCTTCCCTTGAGAAGGTCCAGCATTTCCCTTACCAAAAAGTCAGAATATGAGGAAGGATAAATCTGCACACAGCAAGTCAGCTGCGTTTCAGTCCTATCTTTCATCAGTGACAATACCCAAAAGGATGTAAAAGCTCTTGTGGCAGAGACTGCTGGGGGATTGCCAAAACCTACTTCCTCTTTCTCCTGAGATTACACAGCCAACTGCATTTTCCAGTCTCCATTGCAATTAAGTGGTGGTATGACGGAGCGTGACCCTGGGAAACATGAATGGCAGTGATAGAACTACTTCTGGGCCTTGCCCATTCGACCTCCCACATGAGAGTCTCCATGCTTATTGTCTTTTCAGCTAGTGATGGTGGTAATGACTTCTAGGGCAACTTTGGGAGGTGCTGAGCCACAAGATGGAAAGAATTTGGGTCCCTGATTCATCCATGGAGGAGAGCTTCCCAATTAGGAACCGTCTCACTGAGCTGTGACTTGTGAGAAATAAACTCCTCTTGCATTAAGATTTCTTGGCTCTTCTGATAGAGTAGGTAACATCACTTGAAAAATACAGACAGCTCAAGCTTGTAATTCCAGCTCCTTGGGAGGCCGAGGCGAGAGGATTGCCTGAGCCTGTGGGTTCATGACCAGCCTGGCCAACATGGTGAGACGTTGTCTCTACAACACATAAAAAATTAGCTGGGTGTGGTAGCGCGCACCTGTAGTTCTGGCTACTTGAAAGACTGAGGCGGAAGGATTGCCTGAGCTGAGCAGATCGAGGCTGCGGTGGCCGGAAGCGTGCCACTGCACTCCAGCCTGGGCAACGAAGTGAGACTCCAACTCAAAAAAAAAAAAAAAAACCCAAAAAACAAAAAAGAACTACCTCTCATAATTTTAATTTTATTATGCCGTGTTTTTCTAAATATTTAAATTTCTTTGGATACCTTGTTCATGTATTCTGGAGAAGAATTTTTTTTTTTTTTTTTTTTTTGAGTTGGAGTCTCACTCTGTCGCCCAGACTGGAGTGCAGTGGCTGCTCCCAGGCCACCGCAGCCTCGACCTGCTGGGCTCGGGTGATCCTTCCGCCTCAGCCTTCCGAGTAGCTGGAATTACAGGCGCGCGCTACCACGCCCAGCTGATTTTTTTTTTTTTTATTGTAGAGATGAGGTCTCGCCAAGTAGATTGATGACTAGACATACCCTAAAGCTACTAAGGGAAACAAAATGTAGTTAGCTATCTATACTCATGGTTTGTAACATCTAAGTTAATCTTAATGGTGCTGTACCACTGTCCAAAAAAACACCCTGAAGGAGACCTACTGTACTTCTTAGAGCTTGCTTATTTTGCTTTTGTATGTTTTTTTTTTTTTGGAGTCTCACTCCGTTGCCCCGGCTAATTTTTTGATTTATTGTAGAGATGAGGTCTCGCCAAGTTGCCCAGGCAGGTCTCGAACCTGCAGGCTCAGGCAATCCACTCACCTCAGCCTCCCAAGGCGCAGGATTACAGGCTGAGCCACTGAGCCCGGCTTGCTTTTGTATGTTTAATAAAAACTGTCTCAAAAGAAAATTACAGACATTCTGAAAGACGGAGATAAGGAGATAAGACCTAGGAACAACCTGTAGGAGCTGGGGAGTAGTGCTTATTATAGAGAAGGGAAGGGGGAAAAAACCACATATCATCCACAATCTTCAATCTAGATCACCTTCTGGAATAGAAGAATAATATCTAGTGTGGACCAGTGAGGACTCACCATGTATTCTCCAAACATGAAATGCTTGTAGCTTGCAGAGATTGCCCTCTCTTTAGGCAATCAGGGACTAACAATACTTGTGGATGTTCACTTGGGAAATGTCAGAGCTCCAGATTGTAAAATTCTTTAAAAAGCTTGCAGTTGGCACAGAAAGGAACATGGACTCTGTAATTAGGTCTATCCCAGAATTGTAACCTTTACCCATACTTATCTGGAAAGAATAGAAAGCCTTTAAATGTTGGATATTTTAATTACAGAGTAGGAGGGGGAACACACACACAGTTTATAAGGATTTTGTGGTATATTGGCTAAAATATTCTTAGAAAAGCAGGAAGAGTAGCTTTCACAAAAGTTCTCAGTAGTTTCCTCACTTTGGAGGGAGGAGACAATACAAGGTGTGGTTCCCCCCAAAATAGGAATTTATGCATATAAATTGTGTATTTTTTCTTACATGTTTAAACTCCAGGCACCTTCAAAGTACTTTCCATCTGATGCAATACATGTTTGGAGATGCTTTTCTCCACTCCTCAAAAGTTTTTAAGTGTATCAATTTTGATGCCTTTTAATGTTTCTGTCATTTTTTGTTTCACCTCTTCTACATTGGCAAAATGTTTCCCCTTGAAAACATTTTACATCCAGAGAAACAAAAAAAAGTTGCTCAGGGTGAGATTAGGTGAATAGGGAGAGTGGGGCATGGAGGTCATGCCACTTTTGATTTCAAAAAATTGCTTAAAACTCAGCGTGATGTGGGCAGGTGCGCTCATAAATTATTCATCATGAAATGGGCAAATGCATTGAAAGAATCTCCAAAAAAAATTCGCTGAAGCCGAACACAGCCTCTCCCAACAATGCTAGCCAATGGGTTCCTAGAACACTTACCTAGCAGAGGAAGCCTGTACTATAAGGGGTCCACCTTCAAAAGATAATTCCGGTTTTTGGGGGATCTCCCCTCATTCGTATGAAAGAAGTAGATACTTGAATTTCTCTGACATTATTATTGTAGAACGTTCCTCAAGTCTTTCCTGAACAATTGGATCCCTTAATAGGGATATCCCTTTGCAACCCTGAGATAATATTGAGTTTGCAAGCATCCTTTTCCAGAGGCCACTGTGCTCCTGGGAGACAGTATTTATGAAAATAGTCACAGTGTGTCATAATATCTTTTTAGGTTAACATGAACCTCTCACTACTCCCAGCTATAGATATGGAAAACTGAAAGAAGGGAGAATATTTCTACTTTCAAATACTGGAAAAATAATTCTTTATTTATAAAACACTATCTGTTGATTAAAGTTGGTTAAAGTTAATAACATTAGAGACGTATAAGGTGTGCACTTATATACATATATATATTAAAAATTCAGACATCTAAGCACAAAACTTTATTGTCCACCAACATTTTTTAGATGTTTCTAGACAAAAGATGAAAATTGACTCTGAATTTCTTCATAGGTTCAGGAGTTCTGGACTCCAGGAAAGAGGCTCTTCTGGTCCTGATATGGCCACGGGTTAAATAAGTTTGTTCAGTTACTTTCTCTTTCTGTCATGTAAGTTGCCTTTAATTAGCTCGCTTAGTTATCTGGAGAGAACCTTAGCTGAGTCACTTTCTAAAGCCAGGGAACTAGATGCAGGGTGGATATCTGCCTCCCTCCTTTTTCTTATTATAAACTGTATACCTCTATTTTTCTCATTTACTGTCAAACACATTCAATGGCGTACATCACAGACAAACTTACTTTATGTGATTTCAACTATATACTCTTAGTGTGGATTTGATTTTGAAGTCTTACCTGTGAAGGATTGAAGTATTTTAGCACTGTTTGTCTCTGAAATATTATAGACACACACACGTTGCTGTTCATCTATATTTTGTGAATCCTACCACAATCCAGTGAATGGTTTGTGTGCCATATTGAAAATGCTCTATCTTGAGTTGAGTGCACTGTGTTGCATGTGTTATTTACTCTGCTGTGGCTTCTTTTTCTGGGGGGTAGGTTTTGACCTATAACAGCCAACAAAATGTGTGCATGTGAGAATGCCTGACTTAGCTCAAAGAAACAAAAGAAGAGTACTGGCCTACATATTAAAATGTTGAGTGTTCTGACAAATCTGGGCACTATTGGTGGGATGTTAGGGAAAACCAAAGATCAATATCAGAAAGAAATGAAAGATTGGTGGATTCTTTTGACATTATGAAGGGCATTATACATTCTTCTGCAACCTGGGAAAATAAACCAATAATAGAATGAAGCAGCATTGGTAGAAGTTAGGGCCAGAATATTTGCTTTCTATTTTCTGTAGAGATGCTGCTTATTCTATTGTTTTGTTATTGTTGTTGTTTTCTGTTTTCTGTTTTTTTTTTAAGTTGGAGTCTCACTCCATCACCCAGGCTGGAGTGTAGTGACACACTCACGGCCACCCCAGCATCGACCTGCTGGGCTCCAGTAATTCTTCTGCCTCTGCCAAGTAGCCAGAACTACAGGCACATGCTACTACACCTGGCTAATTTTTTGACTTTTATTGTAGAGACAAAGTCTTACCAAGTTATCCAGACTGGTCTCGAACCCACAGGCTCAGGCAATCCACTTGCCTCAGCCTCCCAAAGTGCTGGGATTACAGGCTGAGCCCGAGCCTGACCTATTCTGCTGTTATAAATACCTTTCTTACATAAATATATGACTATCAATATATACAGCAAATACTTTTGTGTAAGTCATCCTTTTTTGAAATAAAACCTCCTTTTTTTAATAAAAAAAATTAGGGCCAGAGATAGTCAATTAATTACTTTGAGACTGGAGAAAATGGAAATGTGGTTACCTATATGCCAGTTATGCAGCAAGGCCACACAGGGAAGTGGTTGTCCCGAAGCTTCTTTCCACCAGCCCACAAAATCTCCTAAAGCAATAATTCTCAAAGTTGGTCACCAGACTGGAAGCAGCAATAGTATAACCGGGACTGTCAGATCTCAGGCCCACCTTAGACTTACTGAATCAGAAACTCTGGGAGTGGGTCCCTTGACCTGTCCTTTAACCAGCCTCCAGTGGTTCTGACGAGTGCTCAAGTTTGAGAATCACTGTACCAAAGTGTACATGAAGTGCTGTTTGTGCATATGACTTTAGTCTACCTGTCCTGTCAGAGCATCAGCCTCTTTTTATGCTGTGTGCCTTCCTAGTGTTTATAGACATGCAGTTTTCATGCCAGCTAGCTGGCAAATATAAGCTCAAGTGAAGATACAGTCATATATTTCAATACTAAAGAAAATCTAGCAGGCTGACTTGATAGAGAGATAGTATGCCCATCATTAATGAGCACCATCCTAAGTGATTTTCAAGGATAATTTTGACCATAGTCCATTTTCACTCTGTTGTGATCACTTTGAATGCCAAGACAGATTCTACTGGTCTTACCACACCCACCCACGTCTCACTGTTCTGGCTTTGATCAAGAAAACCTCTGCCTTGGTAGCCCAATACATACTTAGGTGCTTCCATTTTGCTTGGCAGAGGTTTTGTCACACAATGAAGGGTTACTGCTATACTCAGCTAAAACTCTAGCTAGATGACCTACAACACAGAAGATTTTTGAAAGGGTCAATTTTTCTTTTTTTCTATTTTGCAAAGTGCTTTAAAACATAATTGAGTTTCTCCCTGGAGTTGTTTTCCTATACTTGGGATGATCATTTTACATCACAGTTTGGGATTATTAAAAGGCTCTTTCTGTCTGATTATGAGTCTAGAGTTCCCAGGAGAGGTAGCTCTAAAAATCCTTTCCCCATCCAAAGGGAGTGGAGGAAGCATTTTTCTGTACTCTGTAGAAATAAGTGCTAAAGTTGTTGCTCAGGGAAAATGTAAGAGAACTCTGGTATTTTGCTGATGTGGAGTACAAGGAGGATCTTCACTAACTATCTCTTTCTATGCGGGGGTCAATTTGTCTTACATGAGCCCCCAGCATGTTATTGTGCAGTCTGCTTTGTAGGGTTTTACCATATTCCACTGATAGAAATGCGAAGTTTGAAAATGGATGAAGGGGAAATAAGAGAGCTATGGCTGCTGGAGTGTTGAGTCTTACAGCCTGTCTGACACCTGATATCGCACACAGATATTACATTTGTAACTGTCATCCAATGGTAGAGGTTTCATAGATGATAGCTCTGTAGGGATCTAGATAAGGCCACCGACACAGAGGTCTCTGGCTGGCTCCTTCCTTATGTCCGCTACCCAACAAGAAACCAATAGGAGGACAAGATTTACGAGTTGGTGGGCAAAAGATAAATGGTTTCAGTCTCCGGATGTTTTAAGAGCAAATTCTCTGTAACATCATATGGTTAAAATTGATCTTTCCATTGACTTTTGTACGGGACGGGCCCAAACTAATGATGGTAGGTAATCAATGAGAAAAGGCTGTGCATGAAGAATTAAAAACCACAGTAATAGATTGTGTGGCGGAAGTCTCCTCACAGTAAGAAACAAGCGAGGGCTGGTCATACTCAGAAAAGGCTGCGCCAAGAGCCATCTCCCTCGGCTCTGACGCTCTGCGCAGACTCTACCTAGACTGGTCTGAGAAGCATGACTCATGAGTGAGTCCTCTGACAGTTATATTTCTTTTCGTGGAGATTCTGATTTCTCCGTGCTGGCGTTTCCTGTCTTTGTAACCTGCCTTTTACTTCTGAGAAATGGCTCCCATGGTGCTGCTCTTTGTTATAATTAGCTCTGACTATCAGCTCTTCCGGTTTAAGCTGGTATGAGAGGACCAGACCTCATTGTAACCCACTGAGAGGGACTGAGCACTGCTGACCACACTCTTTCTTGGATTCCTAACATATGGTTGGGCCCCCAGCCTAACCTGTGTGACTGCTGAACATCCCAGGGCATCTGGATCTGCAAGGCCAACCCCGCCACCCCACCCCTGACTTCCCGGCAAACATGTGGAGAATAATACCAGGGCATTAAATTAGACCTCATTACCTAGCCAGTGGGGCTGTCCAACTCTCCTGCATGTAATAATGAGGTCTGATTTATTGTGATCATTATTCAGGCATTACAGGTCACTAAATAACATGCTCTGCCCACACATGTCTTCTGAGCTAATAAATATCCTGAGAGGAAACATTCTGGAGGGTGTGAGTCTCAGGTTGGGATCGGTAACTCCAGGCTCATTAATTGCATGAAGGCATCTTGCCTATTGCTCACAAAATCTTGGGATGGGAAAAGTCTAATTAACAACCTTGGGGGGTTGTGAATGTGATACTGGGGCGAGACTGCTGGATTCTTTGATCTATGGGACACAGGCCAAGGGGGGCCACTGGTGGAGGGGACACAGCTAAGGTGGACCTCAGGCGAGTCAACCACAGTGCCAACTCCATAGCACTAATGCAAGGTCTTTCAGGAGCAGGACGAGGGGGCTCCTTCCACCTCGTACTCATGACATATTACTTAGGAATTCTCTGTCACGTCACCCTGTCTCTCCGAAGAGCCTTTGCACATACTGTCCAGAATATTTTATTCCATTCCCACTGCTCTTATATGTGGCATTATCATGTTTGGAGACCCAGTTTAAATGTTACCTCCCCCAGAAAGAATCCCATGATTCTATCATATCAAGTATTTACTCCAGTGTATTGTATGGTACAGTTTTCACTGACTTGCCTGTATTCCCCACTAGACTATACGTCCCTCAAGGGCTCAATGTGGACCTTGCTGACTGCTGTATTCCTAAGGCCTAGAACAGCACCTGGGACAGAGCAGGAGTTGTTATTTGCTTAGAGAATGAAAATATAAATGCCCATGTGAAAGGGAAGGATGCTGAAAGCAATGCCATCAGTGCAATGGTGGTAGTAGAAGATGGTGCCTTTTTAGCCCTGGCAATCTCGACTCAGGGACCAGAGGCGTCACCTTCTGAATCTCTCATTATCTAGAAACATATGTCAAATCGGAAACTTCTCAAAGGAAGAAAATCTTGTAACCCTCAGAGTCTGGCCTAGGTCTTGGCACATAGTAGGTGCTCATGAAATGTTGGATTAGGCTGTTGGCCACCTTCTGAGAATGTGATTTGTGGTTGAGGAGACTGAGGCTTCTTTATGGCCCTTCTCCCAAGTAGAGCTGTGCTAGTAGGCAGGGAGAACGGGGTTCTGGCAGGGTTAACTGTGTTCTCTAAGTCAGCAGGTTGACATTGTAATGCCTGGCTATGGGTTTTTTCTTGCATAATCTCAAAGCATAGAATATTGAGGATATAGCTTTGGACATAATACAATTACAAGAAAATGACAGCATCAATGAATTGTCACAAGTCCTTGTTTGATAACATCCATATTTACTTTTTAATTGATATATATATGTATATATATATATTTATATATATATTAAAGAGCTATTTGCCTTGAGAAAAACGCTGGGGATTGGGAAAACAGGATTAAAAATAACTCTTTTTTTCTAACTCATAACGCAAAGTGTGCAACTGGTAAATACTAAGTAACCCTGATCACATATCTACATTATTTATGGGAATAATTTAGAATTATTTGCTTTATAGAAAATTTGTTGGAATGCTTTAAAAATTACTGAAATTAAATGAAATCAGGCTCCTTGAATTATCCATGAGTGCAGCCTCACATAATCAATACTTTAGCCATTCCGGGATGACATTACATCTCAAGACTATTTTCTAACTTAATAAGATTAGAAATAATAAACTGATATTATTTCTTTGTGAATTGGGGCCTCTGACCTGGTAATTTAATGCCTTCATTATTGCTCTAGAAGAACACTGAGAGATCCACCGAGACCCACGTACTTACAACCACATTCTGTCCAAGTGAAAACCTAATTCCTCTCTCTTTCGTTGGAGGGTTATGTGTGATTGAGGAATATTCTTAACTTATTTTTAAAACACTCTGAGCACTGTTTTCAAGAGAGTATAGATTTAAAATGAAAAACTTTTTATTGAATAATGACAGAAATCAGTAGAAAATAAGATGACTTATTCCTGAATTGTATTATTCTGGATATTTTTACGCTGGCCAGGAGTTGAGCTCTGTACTGGGGCCATGAGAGAGTTTGCTTTTGCTCAGCCTGGGCTTTATTCATCTGTTGCCGTTCATGCTGCTTTTTACTGCTATCTGGGAGAAAACGAAGGAAAGGGTGTTAATATCTGAAAGTGCTGTGGGGCCCGAGGGCTGAATTCTTATCCCATTTTCTCATGAGTTCTGCTCCTTCCCCTTCTGAGTTGAAGAGTCTCTTGAGTCTGTCTGAGTTAAAGTACTTTCTCATGAACCTTTGCCATTGCCTCTGTAGCTCGAAGGGAATTTCCTTCCCTGCTTAAATATAGGTTGGGCCCACATCTCTACGCAGGAGATTTGTCAAAGCCCCTGCTGTGAGCCCTGTCCCCAGAGTCACCTGTGGTGAGAAACGAACAGAGGACTTGATTCCCAAGGCTATTAACCAGTCTCCAGATTGGAAAATGCAATGAAGTGGATGAGAACATACATAGCATGTAAAGATTGTCCGGCTGGGAAGGACTGGACTGAAAAGAGACTGAACGTCTTCTATTCAGGGAGCATGAGATAAAAATAAAAATAAGATTAAATAAAATGCTGAACAATAAGGGCAGGAGGCAATTATGCATTCTTTAATTGGCCAAAACAATAGTAAATTGATGTCTCTCTGGGAGAATGAAAATTATTTGCCCTCTGGTTTGCTGACTATGGGTGACTTTCAGAAACTTTTCTGTCATCGGAAAGGTCTATTGAAAGTCATGTGACAGAGCTGACTTGGGCCCAGTTTGGTTCGTTTTAGACCCTGCAACAGTAAAAACCATGGCAACCCACTGTGTTCCTGATGCTTCTACAAGTACTTTGTATTTATCATTTCATTTATTCCTTAAATAAATCTCAGATTTTAAAATGAAGTGGGCCACGTTTAAACACTTGGTGAGAATATGACAAGATAACCTGGCTAGAAGGGGTGAACTGAAACTCAAATCTAGGATGCCTATCTTGATGATCATGTGCTTGAAACTACTAAGTCTGTATCATTTGGCCTTACCAGAAAGATACAGGAGAAGGTCTTGGAGGTACAACACTACCTCAGAATTAGTTGCTTTCCAGAGCAAATAAGTTATTTTGTTATATCTCTTTCTCATATAATTGGGCCCAGTTTTATAGACTGTGGCACAGAGTTTTCAAAATGTTACAAATAGGGAACTAGTTATTACTCAAAAGCAGTGCATGTTTCTGGGCACTTCTCCTTAGCCTCTGACTGTCCTTGGAAATACCTATGCTGAGTCAAGCCTCCTGGTGAGCATAAACTATTAACATAAGGTCTGAACTGGGATGGATTTTCCTGAAGCTCCAGGGATACCTTTACCCACAGGGACTGGAATGCAATAGGGGAGATATTTTGTTAGTCACTTGTTCCATTGCACTGTCTTCTCAAAGGTAATCAACTCCACTAAAGAACAATAAACAAATGGTCTCAGAGTCAATAATGAGAGACTGAGGATACCACATGGCTTTGAGAATAGTGGAAGAGTCATAATTCAGTCTTTTTCAACAAGCACAAAATTGGACATTCAAATAGTAATGATGACCATACTTGGCATTTACTGAGTACTTGCTGCTAATCAGATACTAAATCCTTTATGCACAATGTTAGCTCAATGCATTCTTTTTTTTCCCACCTTAAAATTTTTATTTTAAAAATGTGGGGTTCAATTCAGGGTTAGGTATACAAATATTCATTGTGCAGGCACCCTTGTTGATGAGGTGTGCCCCCCTTCCCCAGACAGTTTCCCACTACTGCCAATCCCACCTCCCCATGCCCCCGCAGTTTCCTGCTTCTGTCAATCCTTTTCTTATAGTATTGCCATAGTTGTTCAAGGTCCACTTAGGAGTGAGAACATGTGATACTCAGTTCTTTATTTCTGTGAAAGATTACTCAGTATTAATAGCCAAAACAATCCTCAGCAAAAACAAAACAAAACAACAACAACAAAAAAAAAAACAAAGCAGGAGGTATCACACTCCCAGACTTTAAACTTTATTATAAAGCTACAATAATCAAAACAGCCTGGTATTGGTACAAGATCAGGCATGTAGACCAATGGAATAGAACTGAGATTCCAGAAGCAAAATCTCAATTTTTCAACCAAATCTTCTTCGACAAAGCCTCCACCACCAACCACAGCACCTATTCAGTAAATGGTGCTGGAAAAACTGGCTGACCACATGCAGAAGATGAGTTGGTTGAGAAATTGAGGTTTTGCTTCTGGGATCTCAGTTCTATTCCATTGGTCTACATGCCTGTTCTTGTACCAATACCAGGCTGTTTTGGTTATTGTAGCTTTATAGTATAGTTTAAAGTCTGGGAGTGTGATACCTCCTGCTTTGTTTTTTTTGCTGAGGATTGTTTTGGCTATTCTTTGTTGTTTATGTTTCCATATGAATTCCTGTATTGTTTTTTCTAGGTCTGAGAAAAATGTTGCTGGTAATTTGATGGGTATTGCATTAAATCTGTAGATTGCCTTAGGTAAAATGGACATCTTCTTTTTTTTTTGAGTTGGAGTCTCACTCTTGCCCCAGACTGGAGTGCAGTGGCCGCTCCCGGCCACCGCAGCCTCGACCTGCTGGGCTCCGGCGATCCTTCCACCTCAGCCTTCCAAGTAGCTGGAACTACAGGCGCACCCTAC